>APFE031085371.1:15602-106621 GCA_000404065.3 Pinus taeda | reverse complement strand
TTAAAGCATTAACAAAGTTAGAAATACCATTGCATAAATACAATGTACCAACCTTTTCGCCTTTTGCTATTACCAGGGCTCCTTTGGTGACCTTCCAAGCTTTATTTGTGGAAGTTGTCACACAACCTTCACTGCCTAACTGCCCTATTGAAATCAGATTTTTCTTCAAATCTGGAACATGCCTTAACTCCTTTAGTAGCCATTGGTGTCCATTCTGTTGTTTTACAAGAACCTTACCCATTCCAACAATTTTACAGGGTTTATTATCACCCAAATCGACTTGTCCAAAATCTCCTTCAACATAGCCATGAAAATGTTTCCTATCAGGTGTAGCATTGAATGAGGCCCTTGAATCTAGCACCTAGGCATCAATAATAATTTCTAATGAAAGAACCAAATAATATTGAAACACATCACCTATTACATTCACTTCATGATTATTTTCTTGCTGCGTGTTTCCTTCTTTTCCCTTCTGAGACTTGTAGTCTTTCTTCAGGTGTCCTTTCTTCCCACATTTCCAGCACACTATCCCCGATCTGGACTTCGATCTCCATTTTCTTGACTTAGTGTGATATACTAGACTCTTTCCTCTTTCCATTTTTCTTCCCCTAGTCTTTGTAGTCAAAGCATTACCTGATGTCTCATCAGAGCTTTTTCGTCGCATTTCCTCACTAACGATTCCGCCGACAACATCATCGAACTTCAAAGTACTAGATTGAGAGACAGAGTTACTAATGGCCATAACTAAGCCATTCCAACTTTCTAGCAATGAGCATAGTAATAATAGAGCCCTAACTTCATCATCAAAGTTTACCCCTAAAGAACTTAACTGACTTGTAGTTGTATTAAAATCATGTAAATGATCAGCAATGGATCCACCTGCTAACATCTTCATGTTAAATAAACACTTCATAAGAAATACCTTATTTGAGGGAAAGGGTTTTTCATATAGTTTGGCCAGTGTCGGCATTAAACCCCCTATTATTGTTTCCTTTGAAATATTAAACGCTACCAATGCCACTGGGCATAGCCATATTGTTCCAAGTCCCTTTCTATCGAGAATATCCCATTCTGTGTCTGTCAGACTTGTCGACTTCTTTGTTTTTCCGCTCAATGGTAGGTACAGATGTCTCTGATACAGATAATCTTCCATATGCATCTTCCACAACTAGTAGTTTTGGCCATTGAATTTTTCGATCCTAAACCTACCATCTTCCGCCATTGCTCCCGCTCGAACCACGAACCCTTCTCTCCTCCGAGTTTATCAGCCAAATAGACCTTCGTCTCTGATACTAGTTGTTAGAAAATTATATATTATGGAGAAATGGAACACATAGAATATAGCATAAATATGAACACAAAAAATGCATAAAACCAGAGAGACATAGATATACGTGGTTGACCCAGCTTGGGCTATGTCCACCCCGAACAACTAGTCCTTCCTTTCTATTATCCAACAAAATGAAGAAACACAACCTATAGTAGATTCGTTGTAATATCCTCTCATTTCTCTCACAGTCTCACCTCTTTTTTTCTCGCTTGGAGAATACACACCTATTACATAGCTTCAATAAAATGCCCTCATACAAAGAGAGGGTTGCCTTCTAGGGCAGAAGACCCTAAATTAAACATAAGTTGTACCATCAAATCATTGGCCTAATGAATAGCCCAGATTGACTAGAAATTACTATACTTTTACAAGGCAATTTTACATATGTTCTTAGCTTCAGGGCCACTGCCCCTGAATCCCCCTCCAGGGGCTCACTAGCCCCCGAACCCCCCAACCGAGGGGGTCGACCCCCCGAACCCCCGCAGTGGGGACAAGTCCCCCCCGTACCGCTCCTCGTGGACGGGTGTACAAACGTCCTTGGGTATACATCCAGCTGAAACAAAGACCTCTAAAAAATCATGCCCACACCTAACAAACCATACTATAAAATATGACATATGAATATTATTATGACCATGAGTATAATACAAGTATAAGATTAATAGTAAATACAACTCTCAAATTGTAATTAGGGATCGAATGAATGATAGTCATTGCTCATACATTTTACAAAGTAGTTTTAAAATAAATTCTTTGTGTGAGCTATATCTATCCTCAAAGAGTCTTTATAGTCATAATAAAACACACAAAATTTCGAGTAATTCTACCTAGGAAATATTAAGATAGAAAATATAATTAGAAGAGGCTTGTATCCTTAAATAAAGTTTCTTCCATTTAGGAAGGAACATATAGATTAATAAGAAGTAAATGGAAATTTTATATTTAAGCATCCGGAAATATAGAAAAATTCTCGAAACTTCTCTTCAAACATTGCAATCACGCAAGGCAAAACGAAGGACCAAGGGTTGGAATGCGTGATCTAGAAAATATTTGTTGAAAGTTTAATGAGATGAAGAAGTAAATCGTGCTTGGAAAAATCAAAGAAAAAGAAGCACCATGTTGCAATATGTAAAGGTTACCTACAGAAAATTGAAATTTGGATTAATAAATAATGTGTTAGATTTGTTTAAAAGATAAAAGGGAGATATAAAAAATAGATGTTGATAATTATCTTCAAATAAACTCATACTTTGCAAAATCCTCAAGAAAACTACCCTATTAAAAATATAACCATTTTAATACATGTATAAGGAAATTTGAAAAAAATAAAATTCAAACAATGATTATACATATGTATATAAAAATACATATGTTTTCAATTTGAAAAAAGTTTACGTTATAGATCTTCAAATAGTAATTTGAAAAGTTAATGAAATATAGAAATATATTAGGACGATATTTGGCCTTGTCTTATGCAACTAATAGATCGGAACAAGGGAATAGTTATCCATATGGAAAATATTTGCAACTAGAGGTAAAAGGCAGGTAACATTTTGTTAGAATGGCATCGAAGAAACATGAAAACAATAGGGGTGGAGCTCTTCTTCCTCCTATTGGAACGTTCTGATTAACTAAGGAAAGAGTATGAAAGGGGGAGCTAGAAAAGTTTTCAAAAAGTGGGAGGGATTGGTTCTTGAGCTAGTCACGCTCCAATGCATAATACAAAGGAAATCAACACAAATCTTAATGCAAGAAAAGAAATAGAAACAATGAAGGAGAAATAGCTTGGTTACTCATTAATGAAAGGAGGATGCAAGCATATATTGACAAAGAAACAAAATGTGGTCCTAAATGACCCACAAACTGAGGCGCATAGTGACCACATGAAGACGCATGCCTTGATTTGTAAATTTATGAGGGTCTAGCCGATTGAGAAACTCCTCAGGTCTTGGATAATGTATGTTTGGAAGGCTTAGGGGGAAGTTGGACCTCGCCTAGGCTCTAAAGGTTTTCTTACAACTATATCCTATAACCTTGAAGATAGGGATAAATATTTGATGGAGGCCTATATTTCTTGTCATTGGCAGGATTATACATGTTCCCCTGTAAGGATAACTGCACAACATAACAAGAGATCTTCACCTCTGTCTTAGTGTGGATCAATTTGTACTCACTAATGTTGGATTATTGGCTCCAAAACCTTTGAGCCATATGTAACCCCTTGGGAGGCTTTCTCAAACTCATAGAGGCAACCCAATAAGGAAAATATATAAAATATACCAGGATCTGTGTGACAATGGACATCTCCGGAGATCCCCCTGAGCTAGTCCAACTCGAGTTCCTGGATGAGAGTTAGACTGAAAACATTGACTATAAAAAAATCATGTTCCGTTGTCGATGATGCCATGAACATGGGAAGCTAATTAGGGAATTCACACTAAATTTTATATCTAAGTAAACAAATCTTACTCTAAAAAGATATGGCGATCTTTTCACAAGAGTTTGAACAAGGGGGAAGGATGGAAGGAAGTCGTAGTAACGAAAAAATAGTGGGAAAAAGGATTCAAACAATTGATATGAAGTGTTGGAAACTCGTCAAACAAAGCGAGAGAAACAACCTCAGAAGGAGATCCTAGAGAAAGAAGCAACAAAGAGTGATCTTCTCGAAAAGGTATAGATAGGAAAGTCACCGTTTGGTTATGATTTGGGTTGACCCAGGTTTGATTTATATTACACACTAACAAAACTCTCAATCACTGGCCGTTCTAGCTATGAACTGCAAGCATATCTCATTCTCACCCAAAGTGACTATGGGAGGGTGGAGAGTTGGGTTTCTACAACCTTGAGGGATGTGTAGATGTGTTAATTTTATATCATATTTTATTCTTAGCATTCATAAAATATTTCACTCCATTCATTTAACTACTTAACATATCATATAAATCCATAAATCACCAGTGTGCTGAAATAAAGTGCAACTGTAATAAATTGCTATGCTATAATAGATAGTAAGAAGATATACACATGAAGGCACCAAATTACAATGGTTCACCCCAATGTGGGGCTACACCCACTAGAAATGCTACTACTATAATGTTTTTTTTTACAAGAAATGGTTCTCGACCTAAGTAATAAGCTTCAAGTCATCTACACACTTCGCTACAGACTCAAATCTCTACACACCTAACTACAAAGCCTCACCTTATTTTCCCAAACAACAGATTATGAAATTTGAACCATACAAGAGATTTGGATCGCAAATCATTGTTTTCCTATTATTTTACCCTATATGTACTATTACATTTAGGGTACATCAGTACAATACCATGGTCCAAATTCCATGGACTCCCTAAAACAAGTAGATAAGACCATTGATACTTTACATTATCACATGTTTTTACAAAAAGGAGCGGTTTCAACCGACTTTGATGCCCTTATACAATGTGGTATATTGCAACTACTTCACTACACAGTCTACTTTGCACTTTTTTGTGTGTTCTACTGCACGCTCCACCCCACAAAATATGAATTCTTTTCCAAAAACTAGGCCAGGTTGGGTTGTGCCCAATAGGCCCCCAACACTCACATGGCTCTATTATCACCTCCTAAATATTATTACCAATATTCTCAATGTCCCCATAAGTAAGGCACATTTGTGTGATATCCTTCATCTTTTCTACCTTTTGTTTCTTCTTGGTCTTCAAGAATATTTTCCCTATGCCTTATTCTTTTCTATGACAGTGGGGTTTGTCTCTTTCTTTTCTGAATCCTTATTCAACTCATCTCCTCCAAGAGGATCCTAGTGACCCTAGCCATGTTTCTCCTCTTCCTTTGATTCATGCTCATCCTTGTCTTTATCCTTTCCACTCGCTTCCCCATGATGTGTTGTGTCCTCCTCTGTCACATTATCTTCTTCCTATGTCTCTAGCACAACCATCCATTCTACTAGCCACTTTTGTTCCTATGCTAAGAGATCATCTTCTATCACTATGTATGGCAGGAGATGCAAATTATTCTTGGTGTTCCTACGAGCTTGTATATATACCTTGTGGAAACCGTCCTTGAACTTTGTTACAATTCTATATAACTCGTATAAGCTCAAAAAGGGTGAGGATATTGGTTCACTAACATAAGCATGTCCATATGATATGGTATGAAAAACATTACTTTCTCCATTGCTCATATCATTTGAGTGGTATGCCACACTAAGGCATACTGCAGAGCTTAAAAAACATATGAATCTACCAGAGGGTACTTTGAATCCACCAACTCTCTCCATAGTAGAATTTTAATTACCAATATCATCCATGCATATTGGAATGTGCTACCTTTCACCTGGACCTTGCGGCAACCATCCATAAATTCTTTGCAAAGGTAATCAACCCAGTTGTCCTAAAACCCATTGACACAATGCACAACCAACGAAACTACCACTGCAAGGAATTCATTATCCCGACACTTTCTCAAGATCTTCCCAACTAATATGTGTGTTGCGATGTGAACTACTTGGTCACTGGTTGATTTTATATCATATCCCCTCTTTCCTTTTGGCATGTCAAACTTCTTCTTCATGTTGTCTTTTATGGTGCACTCGAACGATTTCTTCTGCGGGGTTCCACAAATGATATTGAAGTCTGGTGATTCTCCATATCAAGATTGGATCTATAGGGATATTATTTCCCATTCATAAGAATACATCGTACACCACCACGAGCAATTGTCACACAAAATCCATCGTCCTTGAACTTCTGCTGAAGTAAGGCACATTTAGAATGTTCATCAATCATGATTTTGACAATCCATTTTTCTATTGCTATGACTCTAACATCTTCATACCACACTCTCGGTAGTTTACCTATTTCAAATATCAATTTGGTGTGAACTGTGGGTATTTCTTCTTGTCGTTGAAGTTGTATTCTTTGAACTTGAGCTATAGAAATTTCCCAAGTCTCTCCCCAGTAAATGGTACTTTATTTTGAAATAGGGGAGTGAAGGAGCCAAAATTTTCATCTTTCGAGTCCTTTATGTATTTTTCATTTGGTTTTCTCAGTGGAATGTATGATGATGGACGTGATGGAAACGTTGTGCCATCTATTTCCATAACAGTACTTCCTTCACTTATTCTTCATTGTCTTTGACTTGTTCAACTTCCTCCTCAGGATTGATAGGTTTCTTGTCTTATTTCTTCTTTGTTCCACAGAGTTATCTATTGATTTTCTAATGCTGATACCACAAGCATACCATCGGCTGTTGTGAGTACTTCCATGATTACAGGTACTCCCTTATTAAGAAAATGATCCAAATTTAAACAATAATGACACAAATTATAGAGATAAACATAAAGAGAAAGATGCAGCGGAAATAATACTTCATTTCATTAATATAAAACACTGATATATTCTTACAAACTAAAAATGGAAATAAACAGTTAGGGCGATGGTAGCTTATCACTGAGAAGAGATGTGGTGGCTACTTGCCTCTGAACTGTGTTACAATGAGGCTTGAAGGCCTATTTATTGTTGAGAAACAATGAAAAAACCTAAAAATCCAAAAACCTAACCGTAAAAGATAAAACACCAAACTGTGGGCCCTGTTTGGGTAAATTGGTACATCAACTTCCTAAGGTCATAATTTTGGCATATGATCTTCTTTTGATGTGTACTATATCTCGTTAGAAAGATCTATCGAGAACTACAACTTTGGGAAGAGTAACATCGGTCAATGGACCCATGTTTCTCCCAGTTTTCCCAAAAAATGTCATTTAGGGCCTCAAAATGGCTTCGGAAGTTCAGGACCCGAAAAACTGCTAAAAATAGTAATATGTGCTACAATTCAGGAAATTGAAAAGCTAAAAGAAACAATGGTGGGTGTCCAAGTGGAGTTGGTGGGTGGCCACCAATATCCACCTAGATCGTTCCTCCCCCCTTAGGAAGCAGTGGTCCCCATTGTGTTGAGTTCCTCCATGAGATGAGGAAACTTCTACTGAACTTGGTCCCTCGTGAGCCACTTGCCCTGCTGAAGGAGTTGGCCTGCTTTGACAAATTGATATACTTGGATGTTCTGTTGGCAAGTGTGCTTGATCCGATCAGTGGTAGCCTATTCCATGCAATCTGGATTTAACTCTGTGGGTGTGAGATGTTCTGCAATGTTAGATGTGTCTAGTAATGGTGGAAAATATGGCCGAAGGCAGTCCACATTGAACACTGGCTGTAGGCCAAGGAATGGGAAAATTCTGAGCTCAAACGCATTGTCTCTTTATAGCCTTGGTAATGGTGTAAGAACCATATTGGAGTGGTCTGAGTTTCTGATAGGCTCTGGTAAAGTATTCCTTTTGCAAATGCAACTAGACTTTGTTGACCACCTAAAAATTGTGTGGAACCCTATGTTGATCATGTCATTGTTGTACTTGGCATTTGGTTTCTCCAGAATGTCATGGATTTGCTATTGAATATGTTGGATGTGCTTAATGAAGCTATTTTCCTTAGATATTTCGAAGTGGACATGAGCTGAATCTATGTGAGTAGCTACAAATGGCATGGCCACATCAATGGGACATAGTGGTTGGAATCCAAAGCCCACCTCAAAAGGGTTGTGGCCAGTTAGCTATGGAGAGCTCGGTTGTAGCTGTGATGAACATAGGAGAGGCTCTCATCCCATGTTTGTGGATGATTGGAGTTGTACATGTGCAGAATGTGTACAATCATCCTGTTGACAACCTCTGTTTGGTCATCAGTTTGAGGATGGATGGTTATGGACTTAGTGAGTTTGGTGTCCAGTGAGTTTGGTGTCCAGCATCAACCAGACACTGGACCAAAATGTATTGAGTACCTTGTTGTCCCTATTTGAGACGATAGACTGTGGGATCCCAAAGTGTACCAACACTCATTATAAGAAGAGTTTAGAAGTGGCTTCAGCTACGATATTCTTCTTGCAGGCCGCCATAATGCCATCTTCGAGAACCTGTTGATGATCGCAAAAAAACAGTTGTTTCCATGGTTAGTGTAAGGAAGGCCTGACATGTAATCCATGGAGATCGATTCCCAAGGTCGACTATGGGTAGGTAGTGGGGTATAGAGGCCTTGCTTCTTGACTATCGATTTGGCATTGGCACATGCAGTGTAGGATTTGATGTACTTCACAACATCCTGTCGAAGATTTGGCCAATAGAAATACATCTACAATACAACCACTGTTTTCTTGACCCCGAAATGCCCAACAACCCAACTATAGTGTGCTTCCAAAATCATCTTGGCACACTTGCTTGAAGGAACACAAAGGTGACCTAGGTGGCATAATAGGGCATCCTGGAGGTGAAAATCTAGAACATGCCGACCCTCCAAGAGTGTCTGGTATGTGTGGCCAAATTCTGGGTCACTTTTGTAGAGACATGGCCAACACAAATTCTCGTGTCCACAAGAGTTGACCACGGTGGGTAATGACATGATCGGTGGTCGATTGAGGCAATCTCCAACATTACTGGTGTTTCCCTTCTTATACTTGGTATTAAAATGGAACTATTGAAGGTATGTAGACCACTTCTGATGGTGATCATTCTACAATTTACCTTGGGTTTGTATGAATTGAAGGGGCCAGTGGTCTATGTGGATGATTGTATCCTTTCCTAAAATGTAATGTTCCCATTGTTGGTAGGCCTACACAATGGAATACATCTCTTTGTCATAAGTGGGATACTTATGGACTATGTCTGAAAGTGTCTCATTGTGATATGCCATTGGATGCCCATGTTGAGTAAGGGATGCCCCAATAGCATATTCAAAGGCACCTGTCTCGACCTCAAATGGTTGTTGAAAGTCTGGAAATGCAAGCACTGGTGCCAGGAAGAGGCAATCTTTCAACTATGTGAATGCCTTTTGTTGAGATTCAGACCAAAAGAATTTTGCTTTCACTCCTCCCTTGGTGACTTGACTCAAGGGCCAAGTGATATGAGAAAATCCCAACAGAAACCTACGGTACAAGTTGGAAAGACATAGAAAGTTGCATACCTCCATTAGAGTGGTTGGAGAGGGCCAACCCAAAATGACTTGGATCTTGGCTAGATCCACATGCACTTCTTTCTCGTCAATAATGTATCCTAGATATTGAACCTGGGTCATGCCAAAAGTGAATTTCTGCAAATTGGCACATAATTTGTGTTGCTGCAATGTTTGGAGAACTTGTCATATGTGGTGGAGGTGCTCTTCCCAACTTTCGCTGAAGATTAGAATGTCATCCAAGTATACCACTAGAAACGAGTTGGTGAATGGCCACAATATGTCATCCATTAGCCTCATTAAGGTTTCAAGAGCATTCGTCAATCCAAAAGGCATAACCAACCATTCAAAAAGGCCCTCCTTGGCTTCGAAGGTAGTCTTCCACACATCAGAGGGTTTGATTGGTACCTAGTGATATCCTGACTTGAAATTGGTCTTGCTAAAATATTTTTCACCCTTTAGCTGGTGCAGGAGGTCATCAATCTGTGGGATTCGGTACCCATTATGGATAGTGATCTTGTTCAGTGCCCGATAGTCAATACAGAGTCTCCAAATCCCATCCTTCTTTCATACCAACACAATTAGGCTCCCACAGGGCAATGAACTTGGACAGATGTGACCTTTCTGTAGTAGCTCCTGAATCTACCCGTTGATTTCATCATTCTCTACAATGAAGCACCGATATATTAGTCCATTGGGTAGTAGTACACCTAGGGTTATATCGATGGAGTACTTGACATGACGGTGCAGAGGAACCCCTGTGAGGGAGGTGATGATGTCCTCATACTCCTCCATGACCTTGTCCATCTGTAGTTGTCGTGTGGAGGGGCCCTGTCTAGAGTTCATGGCCAATGTCTTCTTCCTTCCTTGAGGGCGTATCATTAAGAAAACAAATTTTCTGATTTTGGAAATGAGATTACTTCATTGTTTTAGAGTAACCAAAGAGATGGCAGTAGGTGGTGCTACCTCCTATATCTTGTACAACTTATTTCCCATAGTAATAATAACAACACGGGGACTTGATTCATACATAGCATGTCACTTCCACAAGTACGGTTGTCCTAGTAATACATCACAAAATTCAAGGGGAGCAATGTCACACAATACCTCATCTGTGAAGGGCTTGATTTTGTATGGAAGGCGACACTACTGGCTCATGCGAAGATCATGTCCTCAGTGAAGCCACCAATTGTTGTACAACTATGAATGCAATATGGTCGGTAAGCCCAACTGCTTCACAACCTATGCCAAATTGAGGTTCTTTTGGCTCCCGCTATTGACAAAGAACTATAGCAGGGATCCCTTTACCCACATTTGGGAGTGGAAGAGTCACTCTTCCCTCTTTGGATATTTGGGTTCCTCCTTCTGGATCTTTGTGGTGGAAACAGTGGCGTTGGGCTCTACATCAATAATTTGCTTGCCTTTGTAATTCTCCTTATCGGGTTTTGACTTAGATTCAGAACATGCATCCGATTCTGAAACCTTTAGCTTAGCCATTAGTGATTGCTTGGGCCGACACTCACTTGTGTTGTGAGTGGAGCTCTTATGGAACTCACACCATTTTCTCATGTCCTTTTTCGGCATCGTTGTGGTGTTCTTTACTTACAGCTTTGGCGGGTTGTGTTGGGCCACCCTGCCTTGGATTTTTCCTTTGTTCTATGGTTTGGGGGCACCGTTCCCTTGCTTTGGATTCACAGATCCAAAGTCTCGCTTCTTTTGTTTAAACTTTTTCTCGACCTTGACGACATATCGGTATGTCATGCCGAGTGAGAAGATGTTCAGGAATTTTATTTCTTCCTGGACGTACTTGTGCAAGCAGTCATGGTATTTGAGTATCAAATGTTGCTTTGAATCATTGATACCCAACTTTGTGCGAAGGTTATGGAAACTATTGGTAAACTTTAGCACGTCTTCCTCCCTTCCCTACCATAGCATGGTTGACTTTATGTATTGATCCTCATAGCTTCCGACAGGGTAGTACTGCTCCTTGATGACATCCCGGAATGAATTGCAGGTGGGTGTGGCTGAAAATAGTGAGCCGGTACTTTCATCCTTCTGCTCACAGTAGGTTTCCCACCAATCCTTGACTTGTGGGGCTGCTTTGGGAAGAGCGAAAATAATATTTTCCAAACTAGAAAAATCGTTAATAGAATTATACCCTCTCGCAGATTTAACCATTTATCGATGACATTTGTGTCTATTTGATCATTGAATACAAAGATTTCAAAATTAACTTATACCTGAAATGGTGTGGAATTTCCAGAGTAACTATGGGAAGTCGATGCATCACCCCTGGGTAGTCTCTAAGGGATCTGGGCAAAGTTGTCCATCATGGCATTCGTTTGTCACTCAAGGGCTTCTTCGAGCAAGATTTTGATAGGATCTCCTACCCCCTCATCTTTCTCTCCATCTGCAATGGGAAGTTGTCAGATTTTGTGAGGCTGGTCTTGCAAAGTTTTGACTAGTTCAAGACCTAATTCCTTATATCCTGACCTCATTGGGAGGATGCAAAAAAAAACAGGGAAAAACAGACCACTATGATAGCACTCATCCATATTTAAACAAGAACACCACAAATTACAGAGATAACCATAAAAAAAAATATGTAGTAGAAATAATACTTCATTTCATTAATGTCAAATATTGAGATATGCTTACAAATAGAAAATGGAAATAAAGAGCTAGGGCAATGGTAGCTTATCTCTGAGAAGAGATGTGGTGGCTACATAACTATGAAATGTGTTACAATGAGGTTTGAAGGCCTATTTATTGTTGAGAAACAATGGAAAACCCTAAACATCCAAAAATCTAACCCTAGAAGATGAAATGCCAAACTCTGGACCCCGTTTGGGTAAATTAGGTAAATTGGTAGATCAACTTCCCAAGGTCGTAATTTTGGCGTATGATCTCTGTTTGATGCATACAATATCTCATTAGAAATATCTATCCAAGAACTACAACTTTGGCAAGACCAACATCGGTCCATGGTCTCATATTGCCCCCAATTTTCCCAAAAACTATCATTTAGGGTCTCAAAACGGCTCCAGAAGTTCACGAACCGAAAAACTTCTAAAAATAGTAAACTATGCTACAATTAACCAAACTGAAAAGCTAAAAGAAAAAATGGTGGGGGTCCAAGTGGACTTAGCGGGTGGCCACCAATACCCACCTAGATCTGAAAATTATGAACAATTATTCCCAGGAATACTTATACAACATATGACAGTGAAAATTTATGTAAGTTCTTCAGCTATCAACACTCCAACTCGCAATTCAAAAAAAGGTCCAAATCTAGGCAGGATGCGGTTTTTTATAGTAATTCTGAATATCTAACCTCATCATTAGCTTAGATTTTATCCATATTTTGTTCAGAGTGTGTTCATTAATTGAATATTTGTCCTAGATCTTAACAATATGTCCTCATAAATTCAACTTTTCGTTTGTTTTAACATCAACTCCCTTTTAATGGTCATATTTTTCCAGCAAACTTCGACGCATATATAATGTAGCGAACATCCCGTATTATGTATTAGCTCCTACAAACTTTGACATAATCCAAATTGTTGCGAAAACCCGTATTACATTTCGCCTCCTATGAAATTTGACATAATCCAGACTCTAGCAATGTAACTTCCTACGTCAAAGCTCTTTGCAACGTAGTTTATAGTTCAGTGCGCACTTTCAAGTGCATGGGGCACTAACACTATTCTCCTTTCTTCTTTAGATAGAGGTCGTAGGGATAGGGTTGTACCTATATAACTTCAACCTGCTTCCATTTGCTCTTCCCTAAATCAATTTTGTATTTAACTTTTCTAATTGAACTATGCCTGCTACAAAAAATGGTCACTAATGGTGAAAGGGTAGTAAAGGAAACTCATTATGAGAATAAAATAAATGTTAGTCATGATTCCATAGACTCTAATGTTGGATCAACGACCCACAATATTCCAAAAATAGATATGAGGAAGTTTGATGGCAAGGATCCTGCAACATGGATACTACAGATGGAGCAATTTTTCGATATCAATAATGTGCAAAACACACAAAAGGTACGTATTGCAACTTTATATTTTGAACCAAATCAGTTTGTATGGTATCAATGGCTTTGTTCTCGTAAACAAATTTTCATTTGGGCAATTTTTATGGAATAAATGACAGAACATTATGAGGATATAAAAAGCAACACTTTTTTTAGCCAATTGATAAGTCTCAAACAAAAGGGTTCAATGATGGAGCACGTTGAGGAGTTCCAAAAATTGAACATAAGAGCTAAAAATATTGCAGAGGAGCGTAGGACTGATGTGTTCATAGGGAATTTAAAGGAGAATATCCAACATGATGTTCGCCTTTGGGAACCCGATTCATTGGAGAAGGCATTAAGGTTAGCAAGAAAAATGGAAAGCAAAATTATGGCAACCAAGAAGCCTACAATGCACAACTATAAAGATGGAAGTTTTGTTGCCCCTAGCATTCCACAACCTATAAGGTTGACACCACAACAATTGGAAGAAAAAGGAGCAAAATAACTTTGTTGCAGTTGTGATAGTAAATACACTAAAGTTCATAAGTGTGCTGAGAAGAAATTATTCTACATAGATTGTCAAGAGGAAAAGAAAAGGAACAAGAAAGGTTAAAGGAAGAGGATATACTCTAGGAACAAGGCCTAGATAAAGAAGAAATGAATCTGACCATATCTTGTGATGCATTGGTTGGAATTAACACTCCTCAAACCATCAAGATAGAAGGACATATCATGAAGAAAAGGGTCATAGTGTTTATTGATTCAGGAAGTACACACAATTTTATTCATTGTAAGATAGAAAAAGAATTGAATTGCTTCCTATATCTAGCACCAGAGTGTCAAGTGTTGGTTGGAAGTGGAGGAACGATAAATTGCTCTAGAAAGTGCCATAATATCAAGCTACCCATGGGAGAATATGTATTGAACAACCCAATGCTTTCCATTCCAATGGGAGGTGTTGATGTTGTACTATGAGTTCAATGGCTACAACCCTTGGGTACAATAGCTTTTATCATTCAAGAACTTTTCATGAAATTTTATGTGGAAGGAAAGGAAGCTGAATTAACGGGTATTGCAGGGAAACCAGGAAATATAATCAGCTCTAACGGTATTACAAAGCTTCTAAAAAAGGAACAACGAGGTGTAGTTGCACAATTTTATTGACTAGATGTTTCCACTTCGAAATCATTTGTTTCTCTAGATCTCCAAAAATCCTTGAACAATCATTCCAAGGTATTTGAGACTCCGAAAGGTCTCCCAGATATTCGTGATCACGATCATGCTATTCATTTGGTTCCAGGAAGTGTTCCTCCAAACATCAGGCCGTACATATATCCCTATTCCCAAAAGAGTGAAATTGAATGTACAGTTGTAGAAATGCTAGAGGCTGGTATAATTCAACCTAGCCAAAGTTCTTCCTCTGCTCTAGTAGTATTGATGCAAAAGAAGGATAGATCATGATGCATGTGTCTGGATTATAGGGAGCTCAACAAGCTCACTATTAAAGATAAGTTTCTCATTCCTGTCATTGTCGAATTATTGGATGAATTGCATGGATCAATTTACTTCACCAAGTTGGATCTTCATTTAGGATATCATCAAATCATAATGAAGAATGAACAAATTCCAAAAACAACATTTAGAACTCATGAGGGTCACTATGAATTTTTGGTCATGCCTTTTGGCCTTACCAATGCACCTTCTCCATTTCAAGGTTTGATGAATTCCATTTTCAAACCGTTAGAAAATTTGTGTTAGTATTTTTTGATGATATACTAATCTACAACAAGTTTTGGAAGGATCATGTTGAACATGTTGACAAGGTGCTACAGCTATTGGAGGAGAAACAATTATATGCAAAAATATCCAAATGTTTCTTTGGAGTATAGGAAGGTGGAATATCTGGGTCATATTGTATCTCATGAAGGAGTTAAGGTAGACCCTAGCAAAATAAAAGCCATTAAGAAATGGAAAATCCCCACATCCGTAAAGAATTTGCGAGGATTTTTTGGGTTTACAGGGTATTATCGCAAGTTTGTTAAGAATTATGGGAAAATAGAAACACCTCTAACAACATTATTCAGGAAATATGCATTTCCATGGACTCCAGAAGCAACAAAGGCCTTCGAACATCTTAAAGAGGCAATGTGCCAAGCACCAACCTTATCTACACCATACTTCACTAAAACCTCTATTCTTCGGAATGTGATGCTTCGGAAAATGGAATTGGTGTTGTTTTAATTCAAGATGAAAGACCCATTACTTCTGAAAGTCGTCCAATCAAGGGAAAGTATTTACAAAAAGCTATTTATGAGAAGGTAATGTTGGCAATACTACATGCACTTAAGAAATGGTGACCCTACCTAATGGGAAGACACTTCAAGGTAAAAATGGATCATGGTAGCCTTAAATACATTTTAGAACAACTATTATACTCTGAAGAAGAATAAAAGTGGGTCACAAAGATGTTTGGTTATGACTTCGAAATCATCTACAAAATAGGGAAACAAAATGTTGTGGCAAATGCACTCTCAAGAAGGAATGAGGATGTGGAGGCATTGTTGTGTTCCATTTCTATTATCCAACCAGACTGGATAAACAAAGCAAGGGGGAAATGGAAGAATGACAAAGAAGTTTGGGCACTTATTCAAAAGTTACAACAAGATTCCAATACATCTGATACATTTAGCTGGAAAAATGACTCGTTATGGTACAAAGATCACTTATACCTCCATAAGAATTCCCAACTCAAACAAAAGATTGTTCTAGAATTGTAAGCTTCTCCCTTAGGAGGGCACTCAAGTTTTTTAAAAACATACCACAGGGTTAAGAAGGAATTTTTTTGGGATGGCCTTAAATCAGATATTCAAAAGTTTGTGGTGGAATGTTTGATTTGCCAACAAAATAAAGCTGAAACAATAAAGACAATAGGTCTATTAGAACCTTTATCAATTCCAAGAAAACATTGGGAGGAGGTTTCAATGGATTTTATCACTGGTTTACCGAAGTCTGAAGGAAAGAGTGTGATCATGGTGGTAGTTAATAGACTTACCAAGTATGCACACTTTTGTGCATTATCACATCCATTTAAAGCTAGTATAGTTTCTACTTCATTTATGGAAACAATTCAAAAGCTACATGGAAACCCAAAGATTATTGTAAGTGACAGAGATCCCATTTTTACTAGAAATTTTTGGACATAATTATTTTCTTGTCTTGGTAATGAGTTATCTCATAACTCATCTTATCATCCTCAATCTGATGGGAAAACTGAGATAGTAAACGAATTTTTGGAATGAAATCTTTGTTGATTTGTATTTGATAAACAAACACAATGAGTCAAATTGTTGCCTCTAGCTAAATGGTAGTATAACACTTCCTTCCATACTGCAACAAAAATGACCCTATTTATGGTACTTTATCGATATTAGCCACCATCCATCACATCATATTTAAGAGAAAATTCTAAGGTTCAATCAGTGGAACATCACATCGAGCATCAACAACAAGCTCTTCAACTCTTAAAGGATAACCTCATGTTGGTGCAGAATAGAATGAAACAACAAGGAGATCAACATCGCAGCAAAAGAAGTTTTGATGTAGGTGACTAGGTATTCCTACATCTACAACCATATAAACAAATGTCCCTCAAGCAAGCTAAGGATAGTATATTATCACCAAAGTATTATTGTCTCTACAAGATGTTGCAAAAGATTGGTACTATGGCATACAGATTGGAGCTTCCTGTAGCTTCTTGACTGCACCCAGTTTTGCATGTTTCATGTTTATAGAAGGTTATAGGTGACAAGCTCCTAGTTCAAACAATATTGCCTAAACTTGGTGAGGAAGGAAAAAATATATTGGAACCAGAAGCAGTCATAGAAACGAGAACTCGACAATTATGAAATTGATCCATTTCGGAGCATCTCATCAAGTGCAAGAACTTATTCACTGAAGATTCGACATGGGAGGATGAGAATTTTGTATAGAAACATCCAGAACTACTCAAGCTCTGAGGACAACACTTTTTTTAAGGAGAAGGGCATGTTAGGTCCCTACAATACTATTGATGTCCCCATTACTATTGTATTTGTATACCTTATTAATATTGTTGTGCCCCTATTGTCCCCATATTGTTATTATTGTGCCCCATAGAATCTCTCTATTGTTATTTTTGTGCCTTTATATTATTATTGTTAATTCGTCTTGGTTATATTGTGACCCCTTAGACTCCTATATATAGAAAGGAGGTTTTTTCATTTGAATCGTCCAAGAATTGTTCATTTATGTAATGCGAAGAAGGTTGCCCCCTTGAAGAGGCTAAATTCTAAGGTGCTGATCTATCTTTCCCATCTTTTTGTGAGCTGGTTTTATAACAAGAAGTATACAAAGAAGTATTGATATCATCATCAAGAAAAGAAGGTTGAAAGCCTACAACTACTGAACATTAACTACTTTGAAGACTACTCATCCAAAGGAAGGTATATCAAAATGTGGTGTCACCAAGACTCTGTCTGTCATTCAAGAAATTTCCTTAAAATTGAATACATCACTAAGAAGTCATCATTTATCCTCGTGAACAAAACTTCACCACCAAAAGGGATCTCCCTCTTTATGATATTAGTGGTCATTATTGAAGAAAACTATCCTCAACGAAGAGAAGTTTTGTATTTTCTATATCATCATCAACACTAAGTAGTAAGGAAAAGGGAGCATCCTATCAAGTAAGTATACGACCTTATATGAATATATAAAATTCCTTTTTTGCATGGAATGCAACAAATTCGTTGGGGTTTGAAGCTATCTTGCATCGAAGAAAAGGACATATCTAAATATCATTGAAAATGAACTCATTGATCTTATCAAAGGATATATCGACAAACTAGGAGAGTAAGATGCTAAAGGACTTGAAATTATATGAAATGGGAAGTTAGTGCTCAAAGTTTTTTCGTAGGATCCATCAAGGATCCCCTCATCCCATATTTATCTAAACTCGGAACATTGAAATAGATCTATGAGAAACTAGTAGAGTTTTATTCCGTAAGCACTACTGGAGAATCGATATTATTAAGAGAAGAAGTCTAGAATCTAAATATGTCTAGAGAAGATTGACTAACCTCATACTTTAAGAGGATATCTGAGATCCAGGATCAACTACAAGATTTGGGAGAAGTGAAGTTTAATAGTGAAATGACTATAGTTGTATTAAATGCACTACCAAATGAGTGGGGTAAGTTCACTTATACTATCTATGGGAATAAATAAGCTACTCCATTCCAGGATCTATGGTCACTATGCAATATTGAAGAATCTAGACTAAAGGTCAAATATGATGTGGGAGTAGGTGAGCAGAATCAAGCTTATGCTAAAATGATAAGAAGAAATAGACAATTTGGAAATTTTGGTCCTCAGAAAAAGAAAAAGAATATGGCTATAATACATTGTTATGGGTGTCATGAATATGGACACTACAAAAGATATTGACCTAATATTAAGAAGGACAATAACAAAATAATAAGAGAAAGGAACATATCACTGAAGAAGTGGATGAAACTAGAAATAAGAAGTCCAAGTTAGAGGAAGTAAGAGATCTCTACTATGAATGAGATAGTCTTCCTCACCTAAGTTATTTTTAAATTCCGAAGTCTTTTGTTGTAATATATCTTTATCATAATTCAATAAATGGGATGGATCAAGGCATCACAGAAGCATTGAAATAAACATCTTGAGACATCATCATATATCAACATAAAAGAAGGGTAGAATCTATCGAAGTCAAAGATATAACTCTTCGGAATCTCATTAGATACATATGTGTCAAGGTAATCTAGTAGAATTTTCATCATACATATGAAAAAAAGAAACATTTGTTGATGGTGATACTTTACATCCACAAGATTGTCTAATGGAATCTTCATCGAAAGTTTCACCAATCAAGAAAGGAAGAGAGTGTTTCATTAAGAAATGCAAACTTGTTGAATTCATGGGATTATCATATGATGACATAAAAGTGAAGCATATTAAGCGATTGAAGATATTTTAATAGGGGAACATGTTGTAGGATGTTTGGATGAGCCAAAGAAAAAAAATGAAGTATGCACTCTTACATTCCATATTGTAGAAATCATGTCATATGGTTGCAGTCAACGTGGATCAATTCTCTATCTTGAAAGCATGATCAAAAGGAAGGATTCTCTCCCTCGAATAAATGCAGGAATAGATGAGCCATACATTCACTATATGAAATGAAGTATGAGGTGGTTGACAAGAATTTAGGTACCCTGATTGTAATCTCCTAGGAATGAGGTGGGTGATGAAAGGAAGGAAGATATCATATAATATGCAACCATGCTAAAGGCTATCAACATTTGAAATACCAAACATATTTTACTAGGATATGTGTATGGAAGATATGAAGAATCTAATGAGGTATGAAAAAGAAACATACACTTGAAAATATAGATCTATGGGAGATGTGTTGATATGTATGCGGGATGTTGATGTGAACTAGTTTTTTTCTTGATGAAATACAATCACAAAGGTAATGTTGATTTTAATGTTCATTCCTTAATTTTTTAAATATTTGTATTGGTTTATGTAGGGATGCCAAGGGAAGATTTATGGATGTATTCAACCATCGATGCAAATGTAGTAGGATGAAAGATCCTTAGGTAAACATGGCATGAAGAAAGAAGCATGACATAAAAGAAAGCCAGATATGGACTAATGGATCACTTTCCGATGATGACATGGTTGAGTCATGGATGAGAGTGACGGATGCTCGGTGCCCTATGTAGAAGTCCCAAAGATGAAGACTCCTAAATAATAAAAATAAGTTCATGACATCATGAGGAGGAGTTCTACAAGAAGTGGGTTTTCCGATCATATCCACCTAAGGAGTTGTTGCAGGTCCCTAACTAAGAGGGAGCCTAGAATTAGGTTTTTTACTTGGAAGAAACTTGGAAATTCCTAAGCCAATAGGGATCTTAGGTACATTCCTTCTGTAGGAATGAGTTAATTTATTTATTCGAATAGATATGTCTTCCATAATTAAGAGGGAGAGATAGACACATCATTCTTGTCTTCAGTTGGGAAGATAAAATACAGGATTGGTTAAGCATCTAGCATTCGATGGTATTTGAGGATGTATTAGGTCATCCAAGATAATATTAGTCATAGATGGCTCATATTCTTTTAGGAGGGAATCCAAAATAAAAATATTCTTGGTGGAACACACCTCATGAACTTGAGTGAGGTATGTTCGAGTAGAGAGAATGATTAGGGTGTCTTTAAAGCATTGAGCTCGCTAGCATTGAGCTCAGACCTTGTGGAGAGAAAGAGTTGTTAGTCAAGGCCTTTCTATGGGAAAATTATGGTTGATATGATGCTACATACATGGGTTACCAATTTGATTCTTCTTATGATAAATTCTTGAGATTGAGAATGACCAAGTACCATTAAAAATACCTCTCTATTTAAGAGATAGTGTTGAAAAGTAACCTAGTTCAGCCTTCATAATGACATGTGTAATTGTGTTTTTATGTAATTGATGAAAAGAAAGAAAAACAAAATTATTGTAATTCCTCTCTCACGGGTTTCATGAGAAAGGAATTTTATTTTAGTAATGGCTCCCATTGTGAGCCTTTAGGATTGAGTCATATAGTCATAAAAGTAAAACTTACTCTATGTCATGTATGAAGTACCCTTCTTGGGATTATTATATTTTGTGAGTCAATCGAGGTGTCAAACAACCCTCCAAGACAAGCATTAGTATCCTCATATAGCTCAGCTTAAAATAATTTGTTTTTTTTCATGAAAGGATACATCGGTTAAACTGTGTTCATGCGAGCTAATTATGAGACTCCAACCACCATAAATAGGTAGCTCATCCTAATCTAAAAATGCGTAAGTGTTAGATCCGAATTTCGGTAGATGTCTAGAGTTATAGAAGTGTGTGGTACAACAAGATTTGTGATTAGAGAAATGTGAGGTACAACAAGTCTAAATAAAAAGGTGCAGTGAAGTACAGTAGAGTAAACATGAGCATAATATGAGCTCCTCTCTTATTTGTGTCTAATTTTATACTCACCTCCACTGAGTTTACTTGTCGCAAAAGAAGAGGAGCACAATCCAAGTTTATTCACAATAAAAGGAAGGCTAAAATAAGATGGTTTAGTCTAGAAGGAAGGATGAGATAAGAAGATGGTCAAGCCTAGAAGGAATGTTGAAGGTTTGAAGAAGAAAAGGAGCTAAGAAAAGGAAAAAGAGTAGAAGGTTGATTATTATAATCAAAAGATCTGATCAAGAGAACGTGTGTCTTTTCTTGGTGTGGCAGCTAGGTCAACGGTGTTGGTCACGGTATTCGTCAATTGGAATATCTATAAGAAGATTTTTTTGGGTTCTCCTCTCAAAGAGAGAGAGGTTTTGGCCCTCGTTGATATTCTATATTCTATGTCTCATGTCTCTTTGAGAGGAGAACCCAAAGTAAAAATTACATAAAAGAAGATACGAGTAGAAGAGAAACGACTTAATATCAATCCCCTAGATTTCTCGAGAGAATGAAGATCTTCAATTATGAAGGATTATCCATTTAGAGGATGAGAATGAAATTTGAAGGGGAAGATAGGAAGGTGGCCAATTTAATTTGAGGGGAGTCCACAAATACCTCATGAAGAATCAAGCATACATTGAAGGGATGAATTGGAACAAAATTTGGTCATCTCATTGGTGGTTGAATTAAAAAATGCTCATTTGGTTGGCAATGCATAGAAATATCCTTACGAAAATATCCACCCAAGGGGCTTCTGAAGACCTTCACTCTATACCCTATGCCAAAAGAAAGAAGAAACTATCAACCATCTCCTAAATAATTTTGAATACATATCTATTTTATGGGACTTGGTTTCCTAGGTATTTCAGTTGAAAAATGGAAAAAAACACAATATCTAGGTGACTCTAAACAATTGGAGAGGAGAAATATTAACATATGAAGCAGTTAATCTTTTTAGGAGCCCGAGCCCTAGTTTCATAATCTAGGTGGCACGGAAAGAGAGAAACTGAAATATATTCTAGGATAAATCCTCCCTGGCTTCCTAATTGATCTCCCAAATCTTCCACCAAATAAAAGGAATAATCTTAAGGTGTCAGGTGAAAATAAAAATAATCAATCTAAAACATGAGAAAGTTAAGTCCTAGAAACCCTAGTTCTAAAACGAATCCAACCCCCTCTTCATTGGAGAAAGGAACCAAGATTGCAGGGAGTGGTGGAGTCTTGGACACCTCCAGTAGCAAGTTTTCTGAATTTAAAATTTGACGGTGCCTTGAATGGTAACCTGGGAAGTGTTGATGCAGTAGGGGCAATATGGGACAACACTAGTAAAATCCTTCAAATATTCTACTCAAATATAGTCACGACAACAAACAATGTAGTGAAATTATTAGCTTTGGAATAAGGGTTGGGCTTGTTGATCAAATCAAATTTCCATCACTAGATAATAGAGGGAGAATCCCCTTTGGAAATCAAGGAGTCATAAAGTTATAGTGTGGTTCTAGCTAATGGAATTTGACAAAGCACTAGCACCTGAGCCATATCATATATAAGGATCCACAGACATTTGGCTCACATGGAGAACTTGGATTTTTTCTTCATTTGTCAAACTTCGAACAAACTAGTCGTTAGGCTGGCGAATGAAGGGGAAAAGTAGTTGGTGGTCTAGGGGGACTTTTAGTTTGGAGAGGTCCAATCAAGAAAAATTAAGGATGAATTTTCCAACATATATGAGTTGGATATGAAGCGATGGGATCAGATGTGGGAAGACACTGATGAGCAGGTTACGCTCGTTGGGTGGAGGGGAGGAGAACCCCAATAATTATTTAATGACAGATTTGTGTGTCACATATATATTTGTGTCAAACATATTGATTCCTTTTATTTTCCCATTCTCCTTTCCTCATGGATTAGGTGACCCAAACCTTTCACAACAATAATCAACAACAATAATCAACAAAAAAGAGGTGAGGGAATCCCCTTTCCATGGTCCACGACTTCAACAAAATTTGATCAAAGGAGCGCCAAATAGAAATATGGAAAATAATGAGGATTTTATCATCAACCTAATCAATTTGATCAAATATTCTAAGAATCCAAAGGTTGCCAGCATCTAAAAAAGGAAATTCCAATCTAGGCGGTCATATGATTTAGATTAAGCTTCACCAACATACCAAACTTTCTTCTAGCTTTTAAGGAGTGAATTATTTCATTAGATGAGACTATTTCACCAAGGATTTGGTGTCCGTCCATAGAACCCATATTATTTGTAGTAATGATGAGATTAAATAGGAGCTTCAATATGCGCACCATGACAGAGGAAATGATGTTGTATACCGCATTACATAATTCTATGGGTCCATATCAATTTGGGTTGTCACCATTGTGTGATTTTGAATTAGTGTGAGGAAACCTCCATTTTCTTTCTATAGGATTATTCTACTAATTAAACTATTTCTTCACCTAGAAATGACCAAAAAGTCTTGTAAAACTTTGAGGTATACCCATCTAGCCCGGAGATTTATTTTTAGGCATCTCCTTCAATATGGGATCTACTTCCTCCATCCTTAACTATCACAGTAGACCTTAATTTTTTTCTTAAGATATTTGTTTTTGAATTACCTTTGTCATATTCTCTATAGATTTTGTTCAATCCTTGTCCCTGTATAGCAAGATACTAGAGAAATATGTAGTGAATTCCTCTTCCATATCCCTATGTTCTAGGACTCTTTCCCTAGAATTGTTGTATAATGAGAGGATTATGTTCTAGGGCCTATTAATATTCATAGAGTGGTGGAATATATGAGTGTTCCTCTCCCAATCCGTTGACCACTAGACAAGTGAATTTTGTCTCCATAGGATATTTCCCTATTCACAACTTTCTTCAAGTTCGTCAATGATTCTTCCCACCTTTATTTCCATGTCCTTCGATATTCGTGATCATATAATTTATCTCTGTATTTCCTCGAGTCACACGTCTAGTGTCTTATTTCCTTGTAAAATATATTTGAATTCCTTTTTATTCCATGTTTTAATTTTAAATTTAAATTAATTCAACTTCTTTTAGAATGATGACATGAGATTTTTTTCCTTAAAACTCAATTTCTCCCCACCATCTCTCTAGGTTCTTTACAAACCCTATATCCCTCAACCAAAAACTCTTGAATTTTAACGATTAGTTTTTGGGAGTTGATTTCATGTCGATTTCTAGCCTAATGGTATAGTCGTCTCAGCCCATACTAGATAGAATCATAGATTCTACACAAACATCTATATTTTTTACTTCATCAGATATAAGGAAACAATCAAGATTGCTTTCTTTTTCATGCAATCGACCCCTACGTTTGTTCTACAAGTGGACTCCATTGTGTGTCTCAATATCAATAAGTCATAGATCTTGGATTGTATAGTTAAAGAGAGTTCAATAGGAATCAAGCCTACACATCCCTCCTCACTTTTCTTCTAGATCATGGATTGTATTGAAATCATCACCTACTATCCAATCTAGTTCCTCAAGAGATTCCTTGATTCGTTGGAGGTCTTGTAGGAATTTCTCTTTCATATTTTGGGTATACTACCCATATACCGCTGTGAGACTAGTCAACTATTCTAAGCTAATGCATTGGAATTTTCCTTTCAAACTATGAGGTGAACCCTCCCAATCCTGAGAGATCACTAGAAAGGCCAAAGAACAACTAATTCTCTTGTTGCTCCATGCACATCAATCACCATTGCCTCACTTCCCTACCAACATTTAGCTTAAAATATCATGTTCTTGTAACCCATTATTTTTGTTTCTTGTAGTAAAGAAATCTCTAGTTTTTCTTTCCTTATTTTAGATTTCAAGTAAAAGATCTTACATGTACTATTTATCCTTTAAATATCTCATGAGACTATCTTCATCGAGTAGTGTGAAGGGTGCAAGGGAAGTACTCTTTCTCTACCTTTATTATTTTACTACTGAACCTCAATTACATGAGTGACCAACTATTCTTTAAAATTCTTACCTTCTTCATTTGTATCCATATTTTATAGCGACGATAAATGGTTTTATCCTAGGTTGTTTTGGGAATTTCTCTGGTTCACTTTATGCAGTGGTTATGCCCACGAAACATGAGTCCATTGATGATTTGAAGAAACATGAGGCATTCTACCCCTAGTGGGGTTTGGTTGACTTCATGAATATTTAGCTTTGGAAGATCCCACTGTTTGATAACCCTACTCATTATTATTATCCTTTTCCTTCTGTTCTTTTGCAACTGTAAACGGAAAATCTTTGAACATGTATCCATATGCATGGCACCGAAAACATTTTTAGGTTGCATGCTCATATTCTAAGGGATAAGTCCACATTGGGTCATGATATTATAGGTCTATTAACTCTGGAAGTAGGTGTGACATATTCATAGGAACACATATCGGGGCATATTCTACATGTCTATTCCCTTTTATCTTTTCTGATATCTTGAAAAATTATTCAATAGAGTTTGCAATACAGTTCCCATAAATCCTCTAGGGAAAATAGGTGAACCCACACTAGGGCTGCGATAAATTGTTCATTTTCTAGGTTATAATGCTCCTCCCGGAAGTGCATGAACAACCGCATGTTCCTCATAATGTAAGGCCTATTTCAAAAAAACAAGTTGGTATCCATTAAAACTACAAAGACAACTATGAAGCAATCCTTCACTCTTAGCTAGAGCTCAATAGGCCCATTCGGGTTTCACTTGCTTCTATCCATTGTAGTATTTACACTTCCTTTTGCCAAATACCCATAAATTATCACATGAGTGCATGACCTTTCATGATTTTCCTGGTCTTTTCAAGACAATTATTTTGGATTGTGAATGTTGGATTTTGCATGGCTATGGGAAGAAACTAGTCCTGCATCCTTTCCTATGATTTTTTCCCCATAAGGAACCTCTTACTTTTCATTTCCTCCATTGATTGAATTTGAAGATCCTCTAATACCCTTACCTGCTGCACTGACTGCAATGTTGTATGAGGATCCCCCTACCCTTGAGGGGCCACATATGAGGTGAAAAATACAAAGGATGGGTAATGAAAGAATGGCCCCTTGACCTCGGGTTGGTCACTAATGCTACTCTTGCATGCATGCCTTCAAAATATGCACACACCTTGCATCGTTTGAAACCCTCATTGTGAAACCATTCTATTCTATAAGGTAAATTTTATAGGTGAATTCAAAACTATGATTTAAATAAATCTATTGGAATACTTAAAATCACAATTTTCATAATGGGAATTGAAATTAAAAAAAACGGAGTTGTCAACCTAACCAGAACTTTACCAAGTTCTCATTTATCTTGAGGTGGAATCAAATGATGATTTTATGCCAATTTTGGAAATGATTGATGCTGCATTATCATTTTTTTTTGAAAGAGTTGCAGTTTAAATTTTCTTACATATTAAGTATTAAATATGGACATTTTTTTAAGATGTTGGTGATTTTCAGCATGGATTATTTTCACACTTCACATTTTCTTGTGCATTAAATTCTAGATATTTTTCAAATGTTCGGTGATTTTAATATTGATTTTGAAAAGTGTTGATATAATATCAAAATTTAATTTGGGGAGCACATTTTGTACACTTTAAATTATGTCTTATATGTAACTTTTTTAATTTTTTTATTTAAAAAATTCAAAAATAAAAATAGAAAATAGAAAATTAGAACACTAAATTTTTAAGATAAAAATACAATAAGAATGAAAACAAAATTCAAAAGTAAACCCAAAAAATAAAAAAAAAAATGAAATAAAAAATAAAAAACCTTTGGACAAAAATGTTTCGAAATAAAAAGAAAAAATCTTAAAATAAAATGTAAAAAGAACATTATTTAGAAAAAAAATATTAAAAAACTAAAAGGAAATTTAAATAATTATATTTCTTTTTATAAAATAAAAGAAGGGTAAATCGTTTATCGTTTTAAGAATTGCAAAAAAATATATGTAAATTTATTTTTAGTAAGAATTAAAAATTGAAGCAAGTTAAAATAGTCTGGATCCATTTAGCATTGTATCTACAAAACACCATGAGAGATTAAATATGTGAAGTTGTAAATCTCTTTTTAAGTGATTTTTTTTAAAAAGATTTGCACCTCAAGAAATTTCATTATGATTCCACTGGATTATTCTTAGATGTCGAGTTACATGGATCTATCTTATGTTGGTTTTGAGAATTATACTAAGAAGATATTTAAACTATAAGTCTTTTTTTCTACTTATTATTTCTATAATATATATGCAATTGGCATTTAAATTTTTTATTTATGATTCAAATTTTACACATTAAAATTTCAATAAATAACCCTGATACTTGAAGATAGAAAACATATATTCATAGGATATAATTTTTCTCTCCAATGGCATATATTAATTATTTTTATTAATAATATTCTTTCTCTCTTTATATACAAACACACACATACATAATTTATGGATACCATTACAATATTCATGCATGGTTTTTAATATTTGTGCAATGTTTTTTTCCCTTCTATTAAAATGCTAATTTTTTTTTTTTGAAAATAAACCATAATTGGGTAAATTGCTTATTTACCATCATATACATCCCACCATGATATAAGAAAGAATTTTTTGGAGAGAAAGTGGATAGGAATAAAATGTAAATATATATGCTAATGATTACCTTCCACCATTATTTATGTTATGCTCAACACTTATCTACAAGGAAAACTATAAATGTGTAGATTTATTAGTGATTAGCAGCCACCAGAATTGATGTAAGTCCAATCAATTTATCCACTTCAACTATCAATTCATTAGATATTACCAAAGAAATCCCATAGGATTTTATTTGTTTACTCACTTCTATTAATTGAACATTCACAAATATATGTTATGATTTTTTTATGCAAATTTTTCCAAAGCACATGTGGGGAGGACAGTGCAGTACAACACTTTTACTATGGGCTTTGAATAATTTTAATTCTGTTGATAGTATAATATCACTCATTATTAACATATTTAGTTTTTAAATATTACATGTAAATTGAAGGCAAAATGAAATACTTAGAATCAAATATCAATAATATTATTTTCTCTCAACTCCATTTTAAGAAATAAAGAAAGTATATATCTACTTCATACTAAACATTAATTTTTGTCAACTTTCAACTACCTTATTTATTAATATAAATTTGGTGTAAAATTAAGGTAAATTTGGTGTATTTTATTTATAACCAACATGTTTTTCTTGTTATTAATATATTTTATGCTTTAATCTGAGTATTATTTTGTTATTTGTAACTGTAACATTATTTGACATCTCTCCCATACAAGGTTGCATAGTGTCTCTCAACCCAAAAAAAGAAAAAAGAAAAAAATTAACATAATTAAAAAAATGAAAAAAATTACATATCAATTTGTAATAAAACTTTTAAAAGAAAAACAAATTATTTCACAATATTCAAAAAAAATATAGAAAATTAAATTTATATTAAAATAAAAATTTTGAAACATTTAAAAATGTGAAATTGAACCAAAATAATTAAAAAAATAGCATCATTGATTAAAAAAAATGGGTGAATTCTTAATTTCGTAAAGCAGTTTTATGAAAATCATGGAAAAGATGTAAAACTACTGTGGAAAAGACCCCAGAGGGATAAAATGGTCCCTAGGATGATAAAATCAATACAAACAGTCAAACTCGAGGTTAAAAATATATAAAATTTGGTTCTTCCAAAATAAGAATTTCCATATATTCTAGAACCATATGCATCTAATGAAGTATGTGTAGGAATTTTGATGTAGAATCATTCCAAAAGGGTAGAAGTTTGTTCATATGTATGATGATGCTTCAACACCACTGAACCTAAATCTACATCATCCCATAAATATATTTTGCACGTAAAGGATGGCATGTTTCTTAGACTAGTCAAGTTCATTGCAAGGATACATAACACATACGGTAGGAATGTTGAGAAAGAAAAGCTTGCTCCAACAAGAAAATAAAAGGATATTGATATGGAGTTTATTTTATATGGGTTTTATTTTTAAGTTGAATATAATAAAGAGAAAGATAAGTGCTTTGCATAATTATTCACAAGAGAAGCAATCCTAAAAGAAATTAAAATGTTTAGGTTTCCATTTTCGTCCATGAAAACACCTCCATCCACTCAAGAATGGTTGCAATGGGTCCTATTATGTAAATAGTGTTATATGTAATTTTGTTTTCATTGTTAGGTAGATATTATTAAGGATATTTTAAAGTATGAATGAAATCTCCACGATTGGATTAAAAATACCCATATCATTGAACGTAATATGATGTATTTTATTGAGTAGCTCAAAATATATGAAGGAGCCATTAGGTTTGCACCATTGTAGTACAAAGTATATATATCAGTATGAGCTATGTCTAAGTTAATGTTAATTATATTGGATATCATCAACACATAGTGTCTCTCCGGGAGGTGAAGTTTTATTTAGACCTCTCATTATTTGGTGTACGAGCCTCATCTAGAGTATTGACCCATCCACCATAAGTTAAAGGTTTTCCTTAGTTTCAATGAAAAACATAAGAGATTATATACACAAACTTTAATAAGAAATTAAGTTGACACTATGTGGCGCTAATTGCAATATGTAAAAGGAAACCTTCATAGTAGGGAGATAAGAGTGAGTCTCTGAAAGGAAGTAGTAATACCATCCCAAAAGAAGCACGCAAGAGGAATGAAAGACTTGGTATTAGTTCAAAACATAATAATGATCCATGGAAATAAACAACACACATATTCAATATTATATGTACCAAATCCAATTCTTAGCACATATGAATATAACATATACCATAAACATCCAAAGAACAGTTCCAAAACATCTGCGATACATGTATGAAACTATGTTTGCTTAATGAGCTTCAATATTAGGTGAAAGGTGGAAGTACACATTTACAATGGTGAGGCACCAGCTCCAATAGTGGAATGTTGATTCACTTCGTGTTTATCCAAAGAATAATTTCCTCTCTTATGCCAAGTTAGAGGAGGCAAGGCTAGTCCTAAAAAGCCTAATCCTCCAAAATAACTTTGCTTGAGTTATGAGGTTACTTTCATAACAAGAGGAATGACCTTTAATATACTCAAGACTCTTGGACTACCCCATAACTCTTCGAATTTTAATATGTCCTCTCGACTTCTCTAAATGACTTTAGGACTTCTCCTACACACTCTTTTGTACATATATGACTATGTGAATTTTAAAATTCCATATATGATTCTTTGACTTCCACACATTACATGTTTTTCCTTTTACACAAAATACAACATTACATTACACATGATGATTTGACATGACAGATGCACACATATGACCTAGTGATAACACTTGTACACGTTACAAATTGATAATGACAACATGGAGCTCGTGATGAGGTACCAATTCCAAGTTGTTCTCTTTGTTACTTTGTCTTTCATATTCATTAAAAATGTTTTCAATAGTTCATATTTATGAAAGATCCTCTTTGTTGATTATCTTCACCCTCCAAAAGGTCTTGGATCAATATTGGACTCTTCCGAGTAATCATGCAATGTCTTCTTTCTATCATAGTCTAGGATTTTCTTCAAGTATTCATGATAGTTTTCCTTTGTGTTTATTCTCTGCAAGTTATTATTTGTGTCTTTCCAATGCTATCTTCCTTGAGAACCTCCTTATCATGCTATGAAAGTGATCTTGGAAATGAAGATCATTTAGAAAAGTAAAAATGAGTCTTGAAATCACCTATTGTATCTCTACCTAACTCATGGAATGAACTTCTTCTTATAGGTTTGTTGAAGGATTTAAGGAAGGAGGCTTTATAAGGAAGGTGTAGTTGAATTCAGAAATTACGTATGAAGGCAGCACTCTTAAATTTTATTACACTATGAATTGTAAATAGGGGATCTCTTTGGTCCAATGCATTGGGGAAGATCAAGCGACAAGGTGATTGGCTTGTTGGTTACCACTACATCATACACGAAGAGGAAAGTTAGGAAGGCTATGTTAGTGGTTGAGAGGAGGCCTCCTGTAACCTTATTACTATGCCATGAACTCTGAGGGGGATGATTAAAAAAGGTTTACCTCAAAGAGGAAGAGGAAGTAAGAAGGGTGGAGGCTTAGGGCTTTACATTTCCCTATGTGCTAAAAGTAAAAGGAAGCCTTAAGGAAAACACAAGTTTTCTCAACAAGGGCTCATTGCCTAACAAGATTATGCCATGCCCTATGAGAGGAGAGAAAAGAGAACGTGTGAGAATAGAGAGGGAAAAAAGTGATCAATGGAGGAAAAATTAAGCTTTATTACTGTACCATGTGTGAGGAGGAAGGCACGTCTTGAAAGACAAGTCATTTTTTGTCAACAAGGGATCACTATTCATTTGGAATGCACTTATCCTCTTATCTTAATAAAATCTTGCCCAAGAAAGCTTGGTTGTTCATCTAGAATGATTTTTTTATCGAGGGGAGGCATAGAACAAAACTCAATTTACCTTAGAGGGTTTTCCCTGCACTCTGAGGATAGTAGGGAATTTTAATTACATAATTTAATTTTATAAGGGGGTGGAAGGAGTCGTTATTGCCATCTAGAAGTGATCTATGCTCCATTCAAGGTAGGTATGATCAAAACTTGGTAAATTGAGTCAATATGAGCCACAATGGTTAGGTGACCATCCTTGGAAGGTTATTAATGTGGGTTAATTTGACGTGGTCTCGAGAAAACTTAATGAAAAATTATTGGTGATAAAAGTTTCACCATTAAGGCTCATTAATAGGTTGAGTTCAATACCTAGTAAGAGGGTTATTTCCTTTGCAACGTGCACTAGCTAGAAAGACCAAGAAACACTCCAAAATGTCTAAGTGTGAGAAGTTCTAAAGAGTATAAGAGGGAAATTCATATGAACATGACTCAAACATGGATCACACACATGAAATCCATGAATACAAGTAAGGAGAATATGCAATTCTCATTAATAATATTCATTCCTTGACTTGATAGAAAAGAAACACTTATTTCTAAGTGTCACAATCGAAACAACACATTACAAGACTCATAAAACATGTTGTGACATATGTACTGATGTGTCTAACCTGTATTCTTGTGATATGTAAGGTCGTCTAGTGTAGAAGAGCATGCCATAACTATATATATTGACTATGAGAAAACATTACGTTAAGTTGTAATAATGTGTTTAACATGTATTATTGTGATATATTAGGCCATGTAGTGTAGAATACTTTGCCATAACTATCTCTACTGATGTGAAAAGTTTACAAGAGTGTAGATGAACAAAAATGACACCTGCAATAGTAACAAAAAAATGAAAATTACAGTTGCAAATATGAATGACATTGAATGAGACACGTGATAGAGTGAAGATATCATGAAAATGAAACTTATTGAAGTGAAAGTAAGAAAAAGTGGTAGTCGTGAACATGAAAGTGACACTTGTGGAAGTAAGGGTGCGCAATAGCGACAATTGAGAAAAATCACTAAAATAGACGTACAACTGCAATCTATCTGAGGGTGATTGTTAATAGAAAATGCACGCTTACTACTGAAAGGACTTGAAAATTGCATAGGGACTATCTTAATGGATTGTGTTATTCTTTCTCAAGCATGTACAAAGGAAGTGCACTTACTAATTCACCGAAGACTGAACATATGTAAGAAACTGACTTTGATAGTTAGAAACTAGGAAGAAGACTTGAAAATTAGCACACATCAATCGAAAGTGAGGTGACCATAGAAAAAAGATTTTGAAATCCTGAGTAGGGTCCAAAATTCAAGTGTATGAAAATTTTTGAAGGGTGTTGATCATAGAGTCAATAGTTCACGACACATTGGTAGAACGCTAGCTTCTTTGTTAAGGTTTTACCTTTAACTCCAAGGTCTCAGTCTTTCATGAAGTATTAATTCACCATGTGGATCACCTTATATTCTCTACTTATCCCAGTTAAAGATATGGTTTACCCTATTCCTTGTTGGGCACGCAACACATCAACATACAATAGTCATACCTTAAATGTTTCAATAGGGGGTAAAGGATAATAGGTATAACAATATTTTAAGAACATTCCCCATTATTTCTCCACTATGGATGAGCCTAAAATATACCCTGACAAAATCACCTCAAGGAACCATAAGCATTTCTTTGCTACTAGTGAGCTTCTACCTCAGTGAAGTTGCTTGCTTCAATTCTCTACAGAGGAAGCATTTCTCTTCCTCACCTCTTTATTTAGTTACTAATAGAATGTGAAAAGGACTTATTTGTTTTGATGGTGGGAAATGGATCTGAAATTATTGAGAGCAGCAGAGGTTCGCTCCTTGTTTAAGGGATTTGAAATATCATTGAAATTATGATGATCATTTAGATTTTTTCTCCTTCCCCTTCCACTCCTTTGAGTTAACAAGTAAAACCACCATTCAATACAAGGCTGAGTCAAAATTAAGATCCTAGTAAATATACATGATTCATACCCACACAAAAGGCTCTGCATATCGAACAAATCATATTTTTCCTTCAACTATCATAGACTATAAAGGAAATGTAACCCAAAATATAGAAGAGGTAATAAGTTAGCCAGGAATTGTTCATCATCATAACCTCCCTATTCAAACATGCCACATTTCCTTTTGAGCCAAAAAGAGCATCTTTCATGGAGAGTGTTATTAAGAAAAACATAAAAGAAAATACATGAAAAAACGATGAAACAAAACAAAAAAAGCACATAAAATGGAGGTTGAACTAAAAGCATCATGTGATACAAGAATAACAGAACACAAGAAAGGGTAAAGGGAGGAAACACATGATAATGTGCAAGGGAAACTAAAACATATCTATGGTGAAGCTAAGCCTATTATTAACCTAACCATCTAGATGGTCATAGTTAAGTGTAATGATATTTGTAATGTATCCATCCCAGTTCGTGGCCTACAAACAGAAATATGCAAACAATTAAAAAAAAATATAAAGAATTAGCCAAGAGAAATGATATTAGCCTGAAACACTTGCACAACGAACTACAACTCTTAGAAAATGAGAGAACTCTATGCCATAGTATCTGATTCGAAAAATTTCATAACCTTATATATTCGCTTAGAACCATAAATAAATGAACCTAGAGAGATTCTTTTCAACACATCTGTATTTGCGTTATATTGCTAAAACAAATAAAAAAAAGATAAAAACTTATTATTAGCAGAAGTGCTTTCCAAGTAAGATTGCTCTAACCATCCAATATAATAAAACTATAATCAATAACTTTAGTGAGAAAATGGTTTCCTAGATAACAAGTTTTAACATCAATAGTATGAACATATTGGATAGTTAGGAAATGTGGTTCATGTTTCTCTATTGGCTCTCTTTATATCCAATTACATGCATAAAATCTCTATCAAATATTAGGCCACTAGAAATAATTGTTTACATCGTAAATTTAGGAAATGATTTAGCCAACTAAGTTGACAAAAGACTAGAAGCATGTACCAAATCAAACCCAATTTTTGTGTCCACAAAAGTTTTATGGTTCACGGAATGATTCAAGCATTTTATAGAAATAAATATGATACATTGTGTCAAGAAGATGACAAACTTCATGGTATGCACATAAAAGATAAAAAGGTGATCAATCACAGATGAGTTAAATATAAAGAAATATTACAACGAGTAATGACCTTTATATTGATATTCAAAATAACATGCTTTGAAACTGTGGGGATCCTTGAAAGATATACTATCCAACCCTTGGTCTAACATAATGGGTCCACATGAAAAGGGACTAACCAAACACGAACCCTTTATCTGATCAGAAATTATATCTTGAAGATCATGAAAAGTAACTTGAAACAACTAGTAGTACTTTAAGATTTAACTCATCACCAACGGATAAATTCTAAACAACGAACCATGCATGAAAATTTGGATCCCAGTTGTTTCAAATATCTCAACAAGATTGTGAGAACCTAATATAACCACTAGTAAGAGATAAAGTGCCTTGAATTCTTGATAGATCTTTAAAATTTCTGATGATGGATCATCAAATATGGGTGGCCTAGAAAAATAAATAGACAATGTGCCCCTATCACCAGATGTATCGATAAAAACATTATCAATGCCACTAGCTTGAATAAATTTAAGATAAGGCATAATGAAATATTAATGGATAGAGCATTTAAATGCATTAATTAGAAAACCTCCATTGATCCTTCATAGTTGGAACATCTTCCTCCTAATTCATGAAATATTTTAGGTTGAATAGATCATGAATAATAGATTCAAACTTTTCATCCTCTAATTGTAGTATAACACCATATTGTACCTAGTTACAATCATTACTATCTATATAAATATCTAAATAATCTAAAGGGTTTGATCATTTGACAAACATATTGAACATATTTGGGTACAATCAATATTTTGTTGAATATAAGGAAGGATTGAAAGAATACATAGAAGAAATGTCAGTTATAACTAAATCAAGTTGAAGACTAATTGAATATGTATAATACTCTTTCACGTAATGATGAAATAAGGGCATATCACTATGATATTGAAATTGACCTACCACTACAAGAAAAATGGTCATTGGTGAGGGGTGAAAAATGTCACCATAAGCTCATTGGTGACGGTCAAAAGAGCATTCATCACCAAAAAATGAACGTCACCAAAGGTGGTGCCACCAAAAGTATAGGTGTTTAAGTGACATGCAAAGTTTGTCACCAATAATGATTTATAATGACAAATAGTGACCGTCACCATTTCATATTAGCAATGGTGATGGACCATAGCCTTCATCATCACAAATTGAACGTCACCAAAGGTGGCATCACCAAAAGTATAGGTGTTGTAGTTACATTCAAAGTTCATCACCAATAATGATTTTTAATGATGGATAGTGACAGTCACCATTACATATGAGCAATGGTGACGAACCATAGCCTTGGTCACAAAAACATGAATGTCATCGAAGGTGGCATCGCCAAAATTATAGGTGGTATGGTGACATTCAAGGTCCATCACAAATATTGATTATAATGATGGATAGTGACCACCACCATTTCATATGAAAAACAATTATTTATTGTGATGAATCTTTAATGGCCACCACTATTGGTGCATATATATATATATATAATATATATATATATATATATATTATATATATATATATATATATATATATATTTATGGTGACATTCGTTGACTGTTACCAAAAAGATGCATTGCCAGAAGTATAGGTGTTGTGGTGACATCAAGGTCCATCATGAATAAGTATTATAATGATGGACAATGATCATCACCATTTCATATCAACAACAATGATTTATGGTTACAGACCTTTGAGGTTCATCATTTTTTATGCGCATATATGGTGATGTTCACTAATTGTCACCATTTCATATTTTTGGTGAGGGTCGAAAAATGTCACCAAATCTCATTGGTGATGGTCAAAAGTGCCTCCTTCACCCAAAATTGATGGTTGCCATTCCATATAGATATCAGGGCACGATGGAATCAAACCACCCAACTCCTTCTTGTAAAGAAGGTTCTCTTCCATTGAGCTAGCACCATTTAAAGAATTATACTTTTAAAAGTTAGACCTTGAAACTTCATAAGTTGTAAATTATACAAATTTCAATAAATGAACACAAAACTTTGGATAATCCGGATGATGCCACTACCAAAAACTACCACAGAAGCTTAAAATCTAACAAATATTTTACTAAACAAGCAAAGCAGCATCAAAGTTGCAGGTCCATACCTAATTGTTATTGAAGTTATGAAAAATGGGTGGAGGGAAAAATAGTTATGTATAAGAGAATCAATATGTTTAGTTGAATACTAAAATAGAAGAGAAACTATGAATACATTTATAACTTATAAATGACATATAATTAGAAAATGCACCAAATATTGCAAAGGAATTGTCATAAATGGATAGAATATGGAAGAAGAGGATGCACGGACCTAGAACCCTTGTATATCTTGTCATGCCTTAGCACCTGACACATCTTAGAATGATTGGCATGTCTTCGTACTATCCAGCATATGTTAGAATTCCCTATCATTCCCTAACACACGTTGGCAGTCATCACCTCACAACTAGCATTGTATTTTTCCATGCCTTGGGAACCTTACATTCACTAGAACACCTAGGCACTTCCTAGTTGTCATGCCCTCTGTTATCCTCCACAATGTCCCAGGCTGATGAGGAGATTGACAGAGGTAACCACAGACCAATCTTTTAGTTTTGTAGCTAGCCCTCTGCTCAAAATATAAAACCTTTCTCTATTGTGCACTTTTCATAATGATAAATCTGTGCATAAAATTGTACTAATAAGAGCACCTAAATTAAGAAAAGTGAACATCTAAGTCAAACTATAAATGTATACTAAATACAGCTCCATATAAGTCTGGGAAATGATATACAAGTATCTTTGCATAAGAAAACTATAATATGCCTAAAATTGATGTGCTTCTTTCATCGTTTCTATACCCTCACACAAAAACTAGAATTTGTAGCGTGTACCCCACAGCTGTATGCATGCGCTGAAGTTGTAGTTTGAAAATATTTGCCAAGAAGAAGTGCTATTAAAGGAGAAACACCTTCAAAACAACATATAGTGTCTATTCCGAATTCAACCAATTTGCACACAATGCAAGGCTGCTACTCAATACACCTCTCCGCTAAATGGAAACTGCAATGTATTTTAGTGTTGCTAAAGAAAAAAAACCTTTAGTGCAACACGGATAAAACTCTAACATATATTGTCATTGTGGCCTTGGTTGTAGAATATCTCATCAATATAGGTAACAATTCGATAATTGAAAAACCAAAAGGTAAGTTGCATAGATTATTTGAAATGACATATTTGGGCATGCTTTATTATTGTTTAGGAGCATTAGTATAGAAAATGAAAGTTAGTCTATTACATCTTTATGTCACAGACCAAGGATGCAAAGAAATATATAAAATATTAAATAGCATGGTATAAGTCGACTAGTGGCTCATTTGAAACATGAATGGAATTATCCTTGTGTGGGTTCAATCTAGTGGGTATAACTTTAAATAATAAATTGGTAGTTATGTTCTTGGAATTGTCTCACAATTCATGAAAAGTCCCAAATTTGTTCACTTGAAAGAAGCAAAGTGAGTCATTAGGTTTAAGGAATGGAACGCCCTATTTGTAGGAAGATAACTTGAAATTAGTCAGGAATCTTATTTCTTTTCTTCATGTACATGGGTTCTTTGAAAAGATAACTACATCCAAAGACTCAATAACAACAATGGTAAATTTTATGGATGTGAAGCACTTCAGAGAGAACCCATCGCTTAATGACAATTGAGCAAGGAATTTGTCAAAGGATTCAATCTTGCACTCAGTCATAAAAGGGAAGTTGGGGTATCCACCATCTTGCCAACAAACCAACTCCAAACATAATGTGAAAGGCAGGTTAACTATGAAACCTGTTTCCCACTTTGTAGTATTATTGCCTCTTAAATTCTGACAGGTATCTAGCAATATAGATCCACAAAACTTGTGCCACGTAAAGTCTGCATCAAACAATTACGATGTGCAAGCTTGACACATGATTTAGTTTCCCTCTAAAAGAGGGTAAGTCAAAATATTATGACAATATTAATTGTAATTTGATCATACACTATTGAGGTATTACATGGAATAAATAATATACTATCAATGCACTAATGAAGAACTCATATTAAAAAAATTTCTTATTTCTACAATAGTGCCACTCTTTGGATTATTGGACAAAGCACCTAACCTACATGGAAAACGCTTCCTAGAATAGAGTACCTACTACCTAGAAGTGTGTCCACTGCTCAAAATATAGAACCCTTCTCTACTATGCACTTTTCTTAAAGATAAATTTGTGGATAAAACAAAACTAAGCAAAACAACTAATTTAAGAAAAGTGATCATGTAATTCAAACTATAAAAGCATACTAAGTATGGCTCCATCTAAGTCTAGGGAACACTAAACAACCATTCTTGCACACAAAAACCACAAGATGACTAAAATCGATGCACTTCTTTCATCGCTGCTACAACAACATAGGAAAACTATCATCTACAACATGTATCCCAAGGATTCATGCATCTAATGAAGGTGCTCACCGAAAGGATCTATTGCTATGAAGTACGCTTGAAGGAGAAACACCTTAAAAAGAGTAGATAGAGTCTAATGTGCATTCAACTCATCTGCACACAGGCCAAGGTTGCTACTGGGTACACTTCTTCCCTAAGTGGAAATTGGAGTGTATTTCTCCTCTACTAAAGGAGAAACACCTTCAAAGAAACACAGATAAAACTCTAACATATATTGTCATTGTTGTATCCGTTGTAGAATATCTCATCAATATAGGTAACAAATTCAATAATTGAAAAACCAAAAGGTGAGCTGCATAGATCATTTGAAATGATAGATTTGGGCATACTTAATTATTTTTTTGGAGTGCTAGTACAGAAAATGCAAGGTATCAAGTTGCATCTTTATGTCATAGACCAAGGATGTAAATAAATATAGAAAATATTAGTTATCATGGTAGAAGTCAATTGCAGGCTCTTTCGAAACAAGAATGGAGTTCTCCTTCTGAGGATTCTAATATAGTGGGTATAGATTTAAATAAGAAATTTATAATTATGGGGTTGGAATTGTCTCACTATTCATGGAAAGTCCCGAAGTTGTTCACTAGTAATAACTAGAGCGAGTCATCGGGTTTATTAATGGGAACACCCTATTCATAGGGAGATAACCTGAAATTAGTCGAGCATATTATTTATCGTCTTCTTGTATGTGTGTGCTTTTGAAAAGTTATCCACCTCCAAAGACACAAGAAAAACTCTGGTAAAGTTTATAGGTGTGAATCACTTCTCAGAAAACCCAACACTTAATGACAATTGACCGAGGAATATGTCAAAGGATTCCATCTTGCACTGAGTCATAAAAATGAAGGTGGGGTATCTAGCATCTTGCCAATGAACCAACTCCAACCATAATGTGAAATTCAGGTTAGTTGTGAAACCTGTTTACCACTTTGTAGTATTTATTCCTCTTGAATTCCAACAGGTATCTTGCTACTTAGATCCAAAAACCTTGTCCCATGTAAACTATGCATGGTACAATTGTGACATGCAAGCTTGACAAACACTCTAGCTTCCCTCTAAAAGAGCATAAGTCAAAATATTATGACAGGCTTAACTGTATTTTATCATACTCTATTGAGTTATTATATGGAATAAACAATATACTGTCAATCCACTAATGCAGAACTCAAAATAAACGAATTTCATGTTGCTACAATAGCGCCACTCTTGGGTTTCTCCAAGGAGCCACTAATTTATACACGTTTTGAATCTTTACTTGGCCTACATAAAGATTACACAATGGTAGTGATCACTCTTTTCCCTCCCATGGAAGGTCTATATAGAGTCAGTAATAAATTGATTTAGTAGTGAGGTATATCCTTGACAAATGGGAGTCTCACTCTGCAACTCTAATATAGTGGCAAGGAAATATTCAACTGTAAATGTCTGATCTCCTACAGTGTAAATTTCTAGAGAAATGGCCAGCCTAAATCTGTCCATTGTCCAGATATGCCGAAAAACCCATGTATTTTTGGACTCTGGTTTGTGTTATAAAGGGGAAATCACATAAATTCCTTTACCAAATGTTAAAAAATGTGACAACTTTCAACTTCCATTCTTTCATCTGAAAATGTATGAATTAAAGAAGATTTAGGATCATTCTAAACCAAACAAGCATCATGAATCAGAAATGGATATTGTAAACTATCAAGAACATATTCTAAATTAATACCTTTGAAGTTTAAGCCATGATAAGAAGAAAACATATCATCTGATACACTTGTATATTCATCACCATATGTGAATGCAAACAAATATTTCACTATGATGGCTATGAGTATAATCCACTTGAATGTATGGTTTAGAGTCTCTTAATAGGTTATCAACATTATTTGATTCATGATCAACTGATAGTATAGGATCAACATTCTAAAGGGGGGAAGAAATATGGAAAATGTCTCCAACATATTTCTCGTGTGTATATAAGATACCACTACCTTAATCTATATTCTGACTTGAAACAATATGTTGAACATGATTATGAATTGAATTTGGTGAAACAAGTGGATCACAAAACAAGGAATTATGAGAGGTAAGTGGTAAAATATTTAAATTATTCTCAATGGAAATGAAACTTATATTTGGATTAGATTCATGATTGGACATGTACATCATTATGATCTTAAAAAACCAAGGAATCAATATTCACTCTAGGCTCCATGAAATTATTAAACCATTGCAAGTTTTTCCCGATGGGTTGTGGATCATGAGAAGTAGATGGAGGTTGAATGGATGGATCAACAATTTGATTTTCATACTTCTATACTTCATCGTCATCACCAGGAGGCACCCAAATTGGTACTACAAAAAGGATGAGGATAAGGAATAAAATAAATATTAGGTTCCTCCTCGGAAGATTGAGGTATTTCATGGTTTGCAAATGTTCCTGAGAGAAAATCATTAGGGGTATAGATACAAAGTATTTGAATAAAAAAACAATTAGGCTCTAAAATGTGTTTTTGATAAAATCATAACCAAAAGCTTCTTCAGGAAACTCATAGCAAACAAATATTATCACATACATATTGATAATCATACCTGTCAAAGGCTTCATGAATCTCCTGAAGAAGTTTTTTGAAATGAATAGATGGTAGTGTATGACACCATTTTTTGACCTGAAATTCAAGTGTGAGGGTGAAAAACATCATTTGAACATATTTATAATGAACTAATTAAAGAGATAAAAATTAAAAAATTAAAAGAAGTGTCCAATGATAGTTAGTTTACCATGACCATAAAACTTAAAATTAGACAAGATATGAATAATTTATATGGAGATGGTAAGATCAATATATTTCGAAAAAAATCACAGGATTCCAATTTTGGAAAGATAGATTTGTCATGAGAGACTCAAATTACACTCAACGAGAAAATATTGACTGTTGTCTCACCTTCTAGTGCCTTAATGTTGATGGTATTAGATACCACCAAAATCAAGGGGATATCCCCAATGTCAAATACCAATTAGACCTCACGTTGTTTGTAGTAGGAGACCCATCTAGACTATCGGCCTAGCCACCATAACCTAAATGTTTTCATTTGTTTCAATTAAGAGCATAAGATATCGTATATATAACACTTGAACACGCAATTTGACATTATGTAGCACAAATTTCAATATATAAAAGGATACATTCATGAGATGGAGACAAGAGTGAGTCTCTAGAAGGAAGTAATAGTACTATCCCAAAAGAGGCACACGAAAGAGGGAAAGATTCATTGATTAACCTGAAAATTAGTTGACAATAAAAAAGCAGTTCATGGAAACAAATAAAGAACACATTCAACAAGGTAAGTAGCAAGGTCAATGAAGTAGTTAAATTTACTTAGTACATGTGAATATAACATATACAACAAAAAACCAAAGAATAGTCTCAAAAAATCCACAATACATGAATGAAAGTATGTGGGCTCAAAGTTCTTCAATATTAGGTTGAAGATCCAAGTACACTGTTACAATGGTGAGGCACTAATTCTAGTAGTGGAACACGATTCACTTCTTTCTTCTCAAAAGAATAGTTTTCCCTGCTATGGCAAGTTAGGGAAGCCAATATTGGCTCTCCAAAGGCTAAGCCTCCAAAAGCGCATTTATTGAGTTATAAGGTTTCTTTTATAATAAGACGAATCACCTTTCATATCCCCATGACTCATCTTAGACAACCTTCATTCGTCTTGGAGTTCTAATATGTCCTTTATTCTTTTATAAATTACTTTTGGACTTCTCCTAAAGAATATTTTTTCCATATATGACTATGTGAATTTCATATTCCATATATCACTCTTCAACTTATACAGATTAAATTTTGTCCTTTTCTTGGGAATGCAAAATTACATTCCACATGATGATGTGGCATGACATATGGAAACATATGACATAATGATGAATCTTTTACAAGTTAAAACTTGACAGTGGTGACATGCATCTCATGATGATGTGGAAATGCCAAGTTGTTCTCTTTGTTTCTTTGCCTTCAATATTCATGAAAGATTTGATCAAAAAATTATCTCTAGGAAATATCATCTTTCTTGTTTATATTGGCCATCTAAAGGGTCTTGGATCAGTATCACAATATTTTGAGTCATTAGGCAATGTCTTCTTTCTATCATAGTCCATGATCTTTTTCTCATCTTCTTGATAGTTTTCCTTTGTGATTTTTCTCTGCAAATTCTCCTTTGTTTCTTTCCATTGCTAGGTTCCTTGAGCATCTCCTTGTCATGGTGAGAAATTTCTCCCACGGATGAAGGTAATTAATGATAAGGAAAACTCAATGTTCAAATCACCTATTATATCTCTACCAAGCTCATAGAATGGGCTATTTATGATAGACCTATGGAAGGATTGAAAGTATGCTTGCCAAGGAGGGCTCCAATGAACTCAATAATGGATTTGAAAGGCACCACGATTCATTATCACTCTGCTATGCATAGCAAAGAGGTTCTCTCCTTGGCCAAGTGTTGTGTGGAAGCTCAAGGGACAACGTAATGGAATTATTGATTATTATTGTGCCATGCGCCAAAAAGGAAAGAGAGGAAGACTATTCTGGTGTATTTTTATTCCTCAAGGGCTAAGAGGAGGCCTCCTAGAGCCTTATTACTAAGCGATGCATTGGGAGAGGGAGGATTTACAAGTGTTCAGAGCATAGAGGAAGAGGAAGGAATAATGGTGAAGGATTAATTCTTAACATTGATTTACGCACTAAAAGGAAGAGGAAACCGCAAGGAAAACATTATTTTCTAACAAAGGTCTCATTGTCTACTGAGGGAGGCTGGACAAGGCAAGGATTGAGAATAGAAAGGGACAAAAGTGATCACTAGAGGCATTATTAAGCCTTGTTACTATGTGATGCGTAAGGAGGAAGTGGAGGCTTCATGGACAATGGATTGTTTCTTAAATGGGGGTTAATGTTCATTTCAATGCACTTTTCCTCTTCTGTTAGCGCAATCTAACCCAATAATGGCTAATGCTTCATCTGGAATGTGGATTTCACTAAGAGAAGCACTAGAAGGGAAGTCACCTTGCCTGGGATGGTTTTCAATGCATTATGAGGATAGGAATTCCTTTTCATTTGATAGATTGGTTACGGAAGGGTGTTGAAGGAGTCCTTGCTATCAACTACGAATTATCTTTATGACCTATAAGCTCATTGTCATCAAATATTGATACAGAGAGTCACTATGAGGAACTAGGATTAGGTGATCGTTCTTGGAAGATTCTTGATGTGCATTGATTTGAGGTATTCATGAGAAAACATAATGCACAAGTCTTGGCGATAAGGTTTGCATCATTGAGGCTCATCAATAAGTGCAACTCATCACTTGGTAAGAAGTTTATTACCTTTATAACTTCTACTCGTGAGAAAGACCAAGAAAATATCCAAAATACATAGGTGTGAGGCTAATATAGTATGAGAAGGAAATGAATTTGAAAACAAATAAAAAATGGACCACACACATGAAATTATTCAATACAAGCGATGAGAATACACAAGACTCATGAATAGTAGCCATACCTAGGAATGATAGGAAAGAAACACTTACTTCTAAGTGAGATATTTTCTCTTTTATGAGTTATTATTGGATATTTTTTTAAATCTTCTATGCTTGAATTTTTTATTTTTAACTTTTAACTTTTATTTCTTCTATTGTAGCTTTTTTTCTCATTTTCATTTTTATTTGTTTATTTATTTGTTTAATTTTTTTTTGTTACACAATTATTTTGATGCTAAACTAGAAACGTGACCCCACTATGTATCAATTTCATAGTTAATTTTTTTTTTAATGGATCAAATTCTCTCACAATGTGTTTCATTTTTTATGGTTCAATTTCAAGTTTTTATTGCACTAGGTCAACGTCAGCCCGACTATGTGTCAATGTATCAAGTTTCCTTAGACTAAGATTTTCAAACATCCACATTTTAAACATTTTTTAAAATAATACCTTCAATATAATCGCTCTTCGCTTTAGGTATTCATTTTTAAGATTTTTATTAGTCATAGTTTTTTATTTATAATTATATAATTGAAATATGTTGAAAATTTAAGCTCTTTTATACTGAGGAGATTTGGTTCTAATTCCATGGCTGAAAAACATAAAAAATTTAATGGTTGAAAATTATTGGAATCTTTAGGTTTTCCACGGATGTGATATTTTATCTTGAATGTTATGATTAAAAACTATAGAAATTTTAAGTGTTTTCAGAGTCATGATATTTTAGTTTTATTGTTCTTGCTAAAAAATGTTAGCATTTAAGCGAGAAAAGAGGTTGATGCAAAGTAAAGAATTTTCAGTTTCATGATGGTTTTTCATGTTTATTACACAACAACTTTATATTTTAATGTCATTATTAAAGAAAAATGAAATTTTAACACCAAAACAAATGTTAATGCAACATCAACAATCTTTTCATTTTCTGAGTTTATTTTCATGTTTATTGCAATTACTTTATTTATTAATATACATTTGATGTAAAATTAAGTTAAAATTGAAGTATTTTTTTATTTTATTTTCACTTGTGGTTCGGGGATACCCATGGTCATTGGGTAGCTGCTACATCCACATGAATAATATCTAGGGTGGACCCTACCCGAAGGGGATCAACACCCCTCAGCCATATTTACTTGACCTGACCCAAGAGCTTTCAGGAATTTACTCTGTGACCTCCCATATGGCGAGGCCCCAACTTGACCGATTGAGCTAACCCTTGGGATTGAATTATTTTATTTATGGCTAACATTATTTTATTGTTATTAATATTTTAATTTTTTAACGAGTATAATTTTATTGTTTTTAAATGTAACATTACGTGACATATGTGCCATATCATCTTTCATAATGCCTCTCAAAGTAAAAATAAAATAAAATAAAAAACAAAATAGGAAAAAAATAATAATTGAAATGAAATTATACAAGATATATAAAAAGAAATTTAAAAGATAAAAAACAAGCAAAAACTATTTCAATTTTTTTTTTAAATACTTAGAAAAGAATAGAGAAAAAAAAAGGCTCTATTAAAGTAAAAAAATTTAACATTAAAAAATATGAAATGAACAAAAATTAAAAAAAAAAGGCATTATAAAAATATATATATAAAACAATATTTGCCCTGCTTGATGAGCATCCCATTGGCACTTGCAAGGTGATGTTGTCATCAAAGCCTAGTTAGCTTGCCACAAAGGGTTTCTAGTAGGGTGGACGGAGAAATTCATAACTCCAAACGATGGTAAAAGATCTATGAAATTCTTGATTACATAATGCAGTTTTATGAAAATCAAGGAAATGATGTAAGAATCCTATAGGAAAGACCGAGAGGGCCAAAATGGTCCCTATGCTCACATAAATAATATAAAAAGTCAAACTAAAGGTTGAAAATATACGAACCATGGTTCTTCCAAGACATGAATTGCTATACATTCTTGAAACATATGTATATAATGAAGTATGTGTAGGAATTTTGTTGTAGAATGATTCGAAAAGGGTAGAAGTTTATTCATATGCATGAGGATGCTTCAACGACACTGAATTTAAATATAGATCACCTCATAAATATTTTTTATATGTAAGGAATGCCATAAAAATGGTTCACAATGTTTCTTAGAATAGTCAAATTCATGGCAAGGATACAAAACATATATTGTAGGAATGTTAAGAAGAAAAAGTTTGCCTGAATAAGGAAACAAAATGATATTGAGATGGAGTCTATTATTATATGGATTTTATTTTGAAATTGAATGTAATAAAGAGAAAGTGAATGTAATAAAGAGAATGAATCAACCTCAAAAGAAATTAAAATATTTAATTCTCCATTGGACTAAATGTCGACCCCACCTCCCCCTACTCCACAAAGATTGCAATGGGTCCTATTATGTAAATAGTGTTATATTTCATTGTGTTTTCATTGCTTTTTAGATATTTTTAAGTATAGTTTTACATATGAATGCATTCTTGAGCATTGGACTAACAATACTCATATCACTGAATGTAATATCATGTATTATACTAAGTTGCTCAAATATCAAGGAGCCATTAGATTTACACCATTTGTAGGACAATGGTATATATATTTTAATTAGATATGGCTAATATATATTTTTTTGTATTGTATATCGCCACGGTACAACTCGATGTGAAGTCGTAATTAAACCTCACAATGTTTGGATTAGGAGCCCCATCCGGAGTATCAGCCCATCCACCATAAATTAAATGTATTCCTTGGATTGAATGAATATAATAAGATATTATATGCATAACCTTAAATAGGCAAGTAATTTGACATTATGTAGCACTAATTGCAATATGTAAAAGGAAACCTTCATGGGAGGTAGACAAGAGTGAGTCTTTGAAAGGAAGTAATAGTACTATTCCAAAAGAGGCACGCGACAGCAAGACAAGGTTTGTTGATTAACGAGAAAATTAGTTCAAAAGATAGTAATGATCCATGGAAACAAATACAACATGATTTCAATCATATATGTACCAAAGAGAATGTAGTTCAATTTTATTAGCACATATGAATATATCATATATCGCAACAACCAAATAATAGTCTGAAAACATCCATGATATATGAATGAAAGTATGTTTTCTCAATGAGATTCAATATTAGATGAAAGGTCCAAGTACACATTTACAATGGTGAGGCACTAGTTCCAGTATTGGAACATTGAGTCCCTTCCTGGTGCTCCAAAGAATAGTTTTCTCTCCTATGTCAAGTTATAGAAGCTAGGGCTAGCCCTCCAAAGCCTAAGACTCAAAAATCCCTGTGATTGAGTTATCAGGTTGTGTTTGCAACAAGAGGAATGACCTTTCATCTCCTCAGGACTCTTGCACTACCCTTATGAGTCTTAGAACTTGAATATGTCATTTGGAACTCTCTACATGACCTTTTTGCTTATCCTAAAGACACTTTTGTGCATATATGGCTATGTGACACTTCATATTCCATGTATGACTCTTGGAATTCCACAAATTATATTTTTCTCTTTTGTTGAGAACAAAACGTTAAATTCCACATCATGATGTGACTGACACCTAGAATCTTATGACATAGTGATGGCACTAGTACATGTTAAAACTTGAAAATGATGACATGGAGCTCATGATGAGGTGGAAATGACGAGTTCTTCTATTTGCGGATTTCTTTTCTATATTAATTAAAAATATGATAAACACTTCATATTTATGACATATCCTCTTTTTTTCTTATCTTCAACCTCCAAAAGGTATTGTATTAGTATTGGATTAGTATTGTAATCTTCTGAGTCATCATGAAATGTCTTATTTATGTCATATTCTATGACCTATTTCATATATTCATGATATTTTTACTTTGTGATTCTTTTCTGCAAGTGCTTCCTTGTGTATTTCCCTTCCTATTTTCCTTAATCATCTCCTTATCATGTTGTGGAAGTTCTCTTTCAATTGAATATCATATATGACAATGAAAATCCAATCTTGAAATAACCTAATCTATTTCTACGTAACACATGGAATTACCTTTTTATGATATGCATATGGAATTATTAAAAGAACAAGGCTCTATAAGGAAGTTGAAGTTCAATTAAAAAATGGCCTAGGAGGGAGCCACTCTTAAATTTTGATGTCCTATGCATTGCAAGGAGGGTATCTCTTTGGTACAACACACTGGGGAAGCTCAAGGGAGAAAGTGATTGGCTTGTCTGTCAAGGCTAGACCATTTCCTAGAAGGGAAGGAGAGGAATACTATTCCAGTGCATTTTGACTAGTAAAAGGCTAAGCAGAGGCCTCCTTGAGGTTGATTACTATGCCATGAATTGGGAGAGGAAAGCTTGAAAAATGTTAAGTCCAGAAAGGAAGAGGAAGGAAAAAGGATGAAGGCTTAAGGCTTGAGACTGCACTATGCGTTAAAAGGAAGAGGAAGCCTTAAGGAAGGCATATGTTTTATCAACAAGGAATCACTTTATACCAATATTTTCCATGCAATGGGATAAGCTAGACAAGAGAATGCTTGAGCACAAAGAGGGATAAAAGTGATTAGTGGAGGAAACGTTAAGGCTTATTATGATGCCATGTGTGAGGACAAAGGTGAGGACTGAAAGGGAACACTTTTTTTCTCAAAAACCTGTCCATGTTCAATTGGAATGAACTTATTCTTTTATGCTAGCATATTCTAGCACTAGAGTGGATGAATATCCATATAGAATTCGTCTTCGAGTGACAGAAGTCATAGAGGGAAACTCCGTTTACCTAGGATAATTTTCACTGCAATGTGAGTATAAGAGGGCCTTTGCATTACATATTTTAATTTTGCAAGGGGATGGAAAGAGTCCTTAATGTCAGTAAGTGTGATCTATGTTCCATGAAAGGAATTTGTGATCAAAACTTGGTGCAATGACTCAATATGAGCCACTATGGTTAGGAGACCATCCTTGGAAGGTTGTTGATGAGCATTGAGTTGAGGTGGTCTCAAGAAAATTTAATGTGAAATAATTAGTGAGAAAGTTTGCATCATCTAGTCTCATTAATGGACTGAGCCCATCACCTAGTAACAGGTTTCTTTCCTTTGAATTTTTGACTGGCTAGAAAGACCAAGAAAAGCTCAAAAATGTGTAAGTGTGAGAAAACCTGGAGAGTATGAGAGTGAAATGCATCTGAATGAGACTCAAATTTAGATCACACGCATGAAATACATCAACACAAGTTAGCGTATTAAGCAAGACTCATGAATAGTAGTCACACCTTCAAAAGATAGTAAAGAAATAAGTGTGACAACTAAAATGACACATTACCATAACTATAAAACATGTTGCGACATATTTATTGATTGTTACCAAAAGGTCCCCTAACCTACAAGGATGTGTCGAGAATGTATTCCTATGATATGTAAGACCATGTAGTACAAAAGAGAGTGCCATAAATATTTGTAGTGATGTGAAAACTTTTGAAGCATACATGAGTGAAAATAAACAAAAATGATACCTGTGACAGTAAGAAAAACATGAAAATGAAACTTACAAATGTGAACAAAATTGAAAAAGAAACATGCTAGAGTTAATATACCATGAAAATGACACTTATTAAACTGAAAGTACGAAAAAGCGACAGTTGAGAAAACTCACTAAAATAGAAGTACAATTGAAAGCTAAGTGAGGGAGACAGTCAATGGAAAATGTGCACTTACTATCGACATCAGTTAAAAATTGAATAGTAAATTTCTAAATGGATTTTGTTGTTCCTGCTCAAGATTTCATAAAGGATGTGAGCTTACAAAATCACTTAGGACTAAGCATGTCTAAGAAAGTGAATTTAATCGTTCAAAACTAGGAAGAAGACTTAAACAATTAGCACGCATCAATCAAAAGTGAAGCGACCATAGAAGAAAATTCAAGTGTAAGAAAACTTTTGGACGGTGTTGATCATAGCGTCAACACTTGGTGACACACTGGTAAAACTCCAACTTCTCTACTCGATTTTATCTTTAAGTGAAATTTCTTAGCCTGACAGGAAGTTTTAACTCAGCATGTGGATCACCTTAGATTTGATGTTTATCTCAGTTAGAGGTATAGTCTATCCTATTCCTTGTCAAGCTTGAAACAAATCAACATAGACTATTCATAACGTGGTCATAACTAACCTATTTTGAGTGAGGGAAAAGGATAATCGATATGCCAAGATTTTAAGCACATTCCCTCTTATTTATTGGCCGTAAGAAATAGTGAACAATACCCCAATGAAGTCACCTCAAGGAACCACAAAAATTGATTTGCTACTAGTGAGCTTATACCACAGTGAAGTTGCTTACTTCACCTCTCTAGATAAAAAGGCTTTCTATTATTCACATCTTTTTTTAGTTATTAATAGAATGTGAAAAGTCACTTATTTTTTTTGATGATGGAAAATTTATCCTAACTTATTGAGAGAATGGGAGGTTGTTTCCTTGTTTAAGGGAATTAAAAGATAACTGAAATTATTATGCTCTTTTAGAATTTCCCTACTTTCCCTCTACTCATTTGAGTTAAGAAGTAAAAACACAATTCAATGTAAGCTTGACTCATAATGAAGGTCATAATAAAGTTACAAGCTTCATAGCTCCACAAAATTATTTCCATCTAGAACCAACCTTATTTTCTGTCGAGACGACATGGAGTTTAAAGGACATGCAAACCCGAATATAGAAGAGGTAACAAATTAGCCAAGCATTGTTGTTCATCACAATTTTCCTTTTCAAGCTTGCCACATTCTCTTTTGAGCCAAAATGACCATCTTTCATGCAAAGTCTCCTTAAGAAAAACATAAAATAATAGACATGACAAAACAAAGAAAGTAACAAAAAAAACACAATAAATGGAGGCTTACCTGACAACATCATGTGAGATAGCACTGACAGAACGCATGAAAGGATTAAGGGAGGAAATGAAAAATAAATGTGAAAGTAAAAATAAAATGTAGCTATGATGTAGCTAAATCTCCTCCTAACCTAATCAGCTAGAAGATGAAGCCTAAGTGTATTCATATTTCTAATGCATCCATCGTAGTTTTTGACTTGTAAATACAAATATGCAAAAAATAAAAAAACAATATAAAGAATTGTGCAAAAGAAAGTATATCATCTTGAAAAACTTACACAATAAACTACAATTCTTGGGAAATGCAAGAAATATATTCCATAGCAACTAATTCTAACCATTTCACAATTTTACCTTTCCTCTTAGAACCATAAAAAATGAGCTTGGAAAGCTTATTATGAACTCAACTGCATTTGTGTTATTTCGCATAACAAACATAAAAAAGGATCAAATCATATTATGAGAACATGAGATTTCTAGGTAAGACTGCTCTAACCATTCAATAATTTGATCATGATATCCATAACAACAAATTTGAAAATAATAAAACTCTTGAGACTGAGATTTCAATCAAATAATTTGAATCATAGAGTGGATCTTCTTAGAAGAATTCAATTTGATCTTGCTTAGAAACATTTTCAATATGGTGAGCACCTGACATAACCATTAGATCGCATTGAAGTTCCTCAACTATATTACAAACATCTGAATAATGAAAGTATTAATTAAATAACTTAATGGATTTAACAATATCAGCCAATTTAAGACAATTATCATTAGTAAACTTAGTGAGAAAATTATTGTCTACATAACAAGTGTTAAAACTAATATTATCATCATATTGGCTAGTTATGAAATGAGGTTCATGATTCTATATTACTTCCCTTCATATCCAATTACATGCAAAACCAACTCTATGAAATCTTAGGTCATTAGAAATAATTGTTGACATTGTAAATCCAGTGAACCATTTAGGATACTAAGATGATAGAATATTAGAAGCATGTTCCAAATCAAACCAAGCATTTGTGTCCACACACGAGTTTTGGTCCACTGAACGGTTCAAGCATTTTCTACCACTCAAGAGGATGCATTTTGTCAATAAGATGATAAACTTCATCCTATGCACATAAAATATAGAAAGGTGATCAATCATCGAGGAGTTAAACAAAGAGAAATCTTCCAACCTATAATTACCTTTATCTTGATATTGTAAATAATAGGATTTGAAAATATGGGGAACCCCGAAACATGTACTCTCCAACCCTTATTCTAAGACAATTGGTCCACATGAAATGGTACTAACCAAACAAGGATCCTTCATCTGGTCATAAATTCTATCTTGAAGACCATGAAGATCAACCTGAAAATATAGGTATTCCTTTAAGGTTGAACTCACCACTAGTGGATAAATATTAATGAAGGAACTATGTGTGAAAATTAGGATCCAAATTGTTGCACAAGATTGTGAGAACTTAACATAAGCATTATCGAGGTCTGAACTTCTTTGACTTCCTGATAGGTCTCTAAACTTTCTAATGATGGGTCATCAAATATGGGTGGCTTAAAAAAAACAATAGAGAGATATGCACCACTATCACCATATGTATTGATAAAAACATTGCCAGTGCCATTAGTTTAATCAAATTTAAGATGAGGCATATTTGAATCTTAATCAATAGTGAATTTAAAGGAATTAATCGAAAAACCCCCATTGATCATTCAGATTTTGATCCAAACTTATGCATGAATGCAACACAAGATAGAAATACACATAAACATGTAGATGTACTAGAAATAAAACTTCATTTCATTAATACCAAAGAAATGAGCTATGCTTACATCTAGAAATGGAAATATACTAGCTCACATGATGGTATCCTATCTCTAAGAAGAAATGTGGAAACAACATGCCTCTAAATTGTGTTATAATTAAGCTCAGTGACATTTTTATTATTGAACAATAAGAGAAAACCCTAAACAACCAAAACCCGAACCTAGGAGATGGAATTCCAAGAGTTTGTGGGCCACGTTGGGGTTAGTTGTGTAGGCAACCATCTTGGGTCGTAACTTGGTCATATTATCTATTATTTGTGTGTACAATACCTCATTGGAAAAATGTCTCTGAGTAATATAGGATTTTCTATAGGTCCATTAGTGGGTTTGTTGCACACTAAAAAAAAAGCCATTTAGAGGTCAAAACTTCTTCAGAAGTTTAGGACACTAAAGATGAGTAAAATTAGTAAATTATTTAATAAAGAATGAAAATGCTGAAACCAATTGGAGGTCTATGTTTAATAGGATGGTTACCACTAATATACACTTGGATTAGTCCTTCCTCCTTAGCTTCCCATTGTGTGCAGAGCCTCCATGAGCTGAGGAGATTTCCCGTTGAACCTAGTACTCGGTGAACCAATTTTTTTGGTGAGGGAGTTGACCAGCTTTGAAAACATTATATAGATAGATCATCTGTTAGAGATTTTTATTGATATTTGTTTCCTTGATGTAATCACTTGTGTCTTGTTCCATCCATTTTCAGTGTAACTCTATTGGTATGAGTTGGTCTTTAATTTCGGATGTGTCCAAAAATCTTGAAAATTATCACCGAAGGCAAGCCACATGGAATACTTGGTGTAGGCCAAGGAATCGTGGAATTATGAGCTCTAAGTCATCATCCCCTACAACCTTGGTAATGATGTAAAACCCATATCTTAGCGGGTGAATCTTGCGGTGGAGCCCAATGAGGTTTTCCTTCTACATATGTAGCCAAACTTTATTACCTACCTAGAACTTGTGTGGCACCAGATGTTCTTCATGTCGTTGCTCGTAATTAACATTGGCTCTATCCAACATGTCATGGAGCTACTAGAGGATGTACTCAATGTTCTCAATGATGTTGTTATCCATGTCAAATTTAGACTAGACATGATTCAAATCTATCATAGTAGATGCAAATGGTATGGCCACATAATTAGGACATAGTGGTTATAATCCCAATCCCACCTAAACCAAGTTATGTCTAGTTGAGCTATGGAAAGATATGTTGTAGTTGTGTTGGACAATAGGGAGGATTTCATCCATGTCCATGGATGCATCCAATTGTACATGTGTAAAATATGTGCAATCATCCTATTGATGACCTCTATTTGACCATTATTGTGGGGGTGGAAAGTTGTGGATTTAGTGACCTTGGTATCCATCATTGACCAAAAGACTTGACCAAAATGTACATAGGAACCTGTTGTTGTGATCTAAGATAATGGTCTCTAGTAGCCCAAAGTTTACCCATACTAATTCAAATCAGATCTTAGCAGTAGCTTCTATTGTGATACTCTTCTTACAAGCTTCTAGAATGGCCATCTTAAAGAATATGTTGATGACTATGAAAACATAGTCATTGCCATGCTTAGTATAAGAAAGACCCAACATATAATCCATGGAGATTGATTCTCAAGGCTAACTAAGAGTAGGAAGAGGACTATATAGCCCTTGATTATTGACGGTCGATTTTGTCAATGACAAGCAGTGCAAGATTCGATGTACTTCCCAACATCTTGTTAAAGGCTGGTGGAAATAAAATTAATTTTGTAGCACTACCATTGGTTTCTCTACATTGAAATGTCCAATGACCAGACTCTAGTGTGCCTCCTAAATCATCTTGGAATTCTTGCTTTAAGGAACATAATGGTGTCCCTAGTGGCCTAAGGGTGCATCCTAGAGGTGAAAATTTGGAACTTATTTGCCTTTCAGGAGCGTCTGGTATGTGATGCCAAATTTTGGATGTCTCTTCTAAAGATGTGGCCACCCCACAATGTTATGCCCACAAGAGTCAAGCATAGTGGTCAAAACCATGATCGATGGTCGGTTGAGGAAGTCTGCAATGTTATTGGTGCTTCCCTTCTTGTAATTACTTTTCAAATGGAAAATGGAACTACTATAGGTAAGTTGACCATTTCTTATGGTTATTGTTCTACAACTTCCCTTGTGCATGTATGAACTACACGGCTCGATGGTCTATGTGGATGAAAATTTCCTTCCCCCGAATGCAATGCTTCCATTGTTGGCAGGCCTACAAAATGGAATACATATCTTTCTCATAGGTGAGATACCTTCAAACTGTGTCTAAAAGTTTATCACTATGATATGCCACTGGATGCCTCTGCTGAGTAAGAAATACACCAATAGCATAGTCGGAGGCATCTATCTTGATCTAAAATGGTTGATGCAACTCTTGTAATGTGAGAACTAGGGAAGAGTAGAGGTCATGCTTCAACTGAGAAAATGCCCTCTCTTGGGATTTAGACCAAAATAACTTTGATTTTTCTCCTCCCTTGGTGACATGACTCAAACGCCAAGTGACAAGAGAGAACCCCAACACGAACATGTTGTAGAACCTGGAAAGACATAGAAAGCTACAAAGTTACGTTAGAGTGGTTGGGGCTAGCTAATCTCAAATGACTTATATCTTTGCTAGGTCCACATGCATACCTCTGTCATCAATGATGTACCCCAAATATTGAACATGGATCATACAAAAAGTGTAACTATCCAAATTAGCACAAAACTTGTGTTGTCATAGTGTTTGGACAACTTGTTGAATATGGTGGGGGTTCTCTTCCCAACTCTATCTGGAGATCGTAATGTCATCCAAATACACCACCACGGATTTGTTTGGGAAGGATTGCAAGATTTTTTTCATTAGAATCATGAAGGTTGTGTGGGAATTTTTCAACCCAAAAAGCATAACCAACCATTAAAAAATGACCTTCTTGGATTTAAAGGAAGTCTTCCACACATCGGAATGTTCGATTAGTACTTAGTGAAAAATATATTTCAAGTCAATCTTGCTGAAATATTTACCCCCTTGAGTTGGTCCAAAACATCATCAATCCATAGGATTGGATCTATTCTGAGCAACGATATTCTTGAGTGTGTGATAGTCAATATAGAGTCTCTAGGTAGATTCCTTATTCTATAACAATATGATTAGGATCCCACGGGGTGATATGAATAATTTATATGGAGATGGTAAGATCAATATATTTCGAAAAAAATCACAGGATTCCAATTTTGGAAAGATCGATTTGTCATGAGAGACTCAAATTACACTCAACGAGAAAACATTGACCATTGTCTCACCTTCTAGTTCCATAATGTTGATGGTATTGGATACCACCAAAATCAAGGGGATCTCCCCAATGTGAAATACCAATTAGACCTCACGTTGTTTGTAGTAGGAGACCCATCTAGACTATCGGCATAGCCACCATAACCTAAATGTTTTCATTTGTTTTAATTAAGAGCATAAGATATCGTATATATAACACTTGAACAAGCAATTTGAAATTATGTAGCACAATTTGCAATATATAAAAGGATACATTCATGAGATGGAGACAAGAGTGAGTCTCTGGAAGGAAGTAATAGTACTATCCCAAAAGAGGCACACGAAAAAGGGAAAGATTCATTGATTAACCTGAAAATTAGTTGACAATAAAAAAGCAGTTCATGGAAACAAATAAAGCACACATTCAACAAGGTAAGTACTAAGGTCAATGAAGTAGTTAAATTTACTTAGTACATGTGAATATAACATATACAACAAAAAACCAAAGAATAGTCTCAAAAAATCCACGATACATGAATGAAAGTATGTGGGCTCAAAGTTCTTCAATATTAGGTTGAGGATCCAAGTACACTCTTACAATGGTGAGGCACTAATTCTAGTAGTGGAACACGATTCACTTCTTTCTTCTCAAAAGAATAGTTTTCCCTGCTATGGCAAGTTAGGGAAGCCAATATTAGCTCTCCAAAGGCTAAGCCTCCAAAAGCACATTTATTGAGTTATAAGGTTTCTTTTATAATAAGACGAATCACCTTTCATATCCCCATGACTCATCTTAGAAAACCTTCATTCCTCTTGGAGTTCTAATATGTCCTTTATTCTTTTATAAATGACTTTTGGACTTCTCCTAAAGAATATTTTTCCCATATATGACTATGTGAATTTCATATTCCATATATCACTCTTCAGTTTATACAGATTAAATTTTGTCCTTTTCTTGGGAATGCAAAATTACATTCCACATGATGATGTGGCATGACATATGGAAACATATGACATAATGATGAAACTTTTACAAGTTACAACTTGACAGTGGTGACATGCATCTCATGATGATGTGGAAATGCCAAGTTGTTCTCTTTGTTTCTTTGCCTTCAATATTCATGAAAGATTTGATCAAAAAATTATCTTTAGGAAACATCATCTTTCTTGTTTATATTGGCCATCTAAAGGGTCTTGGATCAGTATCACAATATTTTGAGTCATTAGACAATGTCTTCCTTCTATCATAGTCCATGATCTTTTTCTCATCTTGTTGATAGTTTTCCTTTGTGATTTTTCTCTGCAAATTCTCCTTTGTTTCTTTCCATTGCTAGGTTCCTCGAGCATCTCCTTGTCATGGTGAGAAATTTCTCCCACAAATGAAGGTAATTAATGATAAGGAAAACTCAATGTTCAAATCACCTATTATATCTCTACCAAGCTCACAGAATGGGCTATTTATGATAGACCTATGGAAGGATTGAAAGTATGCTTGACAAGGAGGGCTCCAATGAACTCAATAATGGCTTGGAAAGGCACCACGATTCATTATTACTTTGCTATGCATAGCAAAGAGGTTCTCTCCTTGGCCAAGTGTTGTGTGGAAGCTCAAGGGACAGCGTAATCGAATTCTTGATTATTATTGTGCCATGCGGCAAAACGGAAACAAAGGAAGACTATTCTGGTGTATTTTTATTCCTCAAGGGCTAAGAGGAGGCCTCCTAGAGCCTTATTCCTAAGCGATGCATTGGGAGAGGGAGGATTTACAAGTGTTCAGAGCATAGAGGAAGAGGAAGGAATAATGGTGAAGGATTAATGCTTAACATTGATTTATGCACTAAAAGGAAGAGGAAACCACAAGGAAAACATTATTTTCTAACAAAGGTCTCATTGTCTACTGAGGGAGGCTGGACAAGGCAATGATTGAGAACAGAAAGGGACAAAAGTGATCAGTGGAGGCATGATTAAGCCTTGTTACTATGTGATGCGTAAGGATGAAGTGGAGGCTTGATCGACAATGGATTGTTTCTTAACTGGGGGTTAATGTTCATTTCAATGCACTTTTCCTCTTCTGTTAGCGCAATCTAACCCAATAATGGCTAATGCTTCATCTGGAATGTGGATTTCACTAAGAGAAGCACTAGAAGGGAAGTCACCTTGCCTGGGAGGGTTTTCAATGCATTATGAGGATAGGAATTCCTTTTCATTTGATAGATTGGTTACAGAAGGGGGTTGAAGGAGTCCTTGCTATCAACTAGGAATTATCTTTATGACCTATAAGCTCATTGTCATCAAATCTTGATACAGAGAGTCACTATGAGGAACTAGGATTAGGTGATCGTTCTTGGAAGATTCTTGATGTGCATTGATTTGAGGTAGTGATGAGAAAACATAATGCACAAGTATTGGCGATAATGTTTGCATCATTGAGGCTCATCAATGAGTGAACCTCATCACTTCGTAAGAAGTTTATTACCTTTATAACTTCTACTCGCGAGAAAGACCAAGAAAATATCCAAAATACCTAGGTGTGAGGCTAATATAGTATGAGAAGGAAATGAATTTAAAAACAAATAAAAAATGCACCACACACATTAAATTATTCAATACAAGTGATGAGAATACACAAGACTCATGAATAGTAGCCATACCTACGAATGATAGGAAAGAAACACTTACTTCTAAGTGAGATATTTTCTCTTTTATGAGTTATTATTGGATATTTTTTTAAATCTTCTATGCTTGAATTTTTTATTTTTAACTTTTAACTTTTATTTCTTCTATTGTAGCCTTTTTTTTCATTTTCATTTTTATTTGTTTATTTATTTGTTTAATTTTTTTTTGTTACACAATTATTTTGATGCTAAACTAGAAACGTGACCCCACTATGTATCAATTTCATAGTTAATTTTTTTTTTAATGGATCAAATTCTCTGACAATGTGTTTCATTTTTTATGGTTCAATTTCAATTTTTTATTGCACTAGGTCAACGTCAGCCCGACTATGTGTCAATGTATCAAGTTTCCTTAGACTAAGATTTTCAAACATCCACATTTTAAACATTTTTTAAAATAATACCTTCAATATAATCGCTCTTCGCTTTAGGTATTCATTTTTAAGATTTTTATTAGTCATAGTTTTTTATTTATAATTATATAATTGAAATATGTTGAAAATTTAAGCTCTTTTATACTGAGGAGATTTGGTTCTAATTCCATGGCTGAAAAACATAAAAAATTTAATGGTTGAAAATTATTGGAATCTTTAGGTTTTCCACGGATGTGATATTTTATCTTGAATGTTATGATTAAAAACTATAGAAATTTTAAGTGTTTTCAGAGTCATGATATTTTAGTTTTATTGTTCTTGCTAAAAAATGTTAGCATTTAAGCGAGAAAAGAGGTTGATGCAAAGTAAAGAATTTTCAGTTTCATGATGGTTTTTCATGTTTATTACACAACAACTTGATATTTTAATGTCATTATTAAAGAAAAATGAAATTTTAACACCAAAACAAATGTTAATGCAACATCAACAATCTTTTCATTTTCTGAGTTTATTTTCATGTTTATTGCAATTACTTTATTTATCAATATACATTTGATGTAAAATTAAGTTAAAATTGAAGTATTTTTTTATTTTATTTTCACTTGTGGTTCGGGGATACCCATGGTCATTGGGTAGCTGCTACATCCACATGAATAATATCTAGGGTGGACCCTACCCGAAGGGGATCAACACCCCTCAGCCATATTTACTTGACCTGACCCCAAGAGCTTTCAGGAATTTACCCTGTGACCTCCCATATGGCGAAGCCCCAACTTGACCCATTGAGCTAACCCTTGGGGCTTAAAATTGAAGTATTTTTTTTATGGCTAACATTATTTTATTGTCATTAATATTTTAATTTTTAAACGAGTATGATTTTATTCTTTTTAAATGTAACATTACGTGACATATGTTCCATATCATCTTTCATAATGCCTCTCAAAGTAAAAATAAAATACAATAAAAAACAAAATAGGAAAAAAATAATAATTGAAATGAAATTATACAAGCTATATAAAAATAAATTTAAAAGATAAAAAAACAAGCAAAAATATTTCACAAATTTTTTAAAAATATTAGAAAATAATAGAGAAATAAAAAAAAAGGCTCTATTAAAGTATAAATTTCAAACATTTAAAAATATGAAATTGAACAAAATTAATTAAAAAAAAAGGCATTATAAAAATATATATATAAAACAATATTTGGCCTGCTTAATCAACATCCCATTGGCACTTGCAAGGTGATGTTGTCATCAAAGCCTAGTTAGCTTGCCACAAAGTGTTTCTAGTAGGGTGGACGGAGAAATTCATAACTCCAAACGATGGTAAAAGATCTATGAAATTCTTGATTACATAACGCAGTTTTATGAAAATCAAGGAAATGATGTAAGAATCCTATAGGAAAGACTGAGAGGGCCAAAGTGGTCCCTATGCTCACATAAATAATATAAAAAGTCAAACTAAAGGTTGGAAATATACGAACCATGGTTCTTCCAAGACATGAATTGCTATACATTCTTGAAACATATGCATATAATGAAGTATGTGTAGGAATTTTATTGTAGAATGATTCGAAAAGGGTAGAAGTTTATTCATATGCATGAGGATGCTTCAACGACACTGAATTTAAATACAGATCACCCCCTAAATATTTTTTAGATGTAAGGAATGCCATAAAAATGGTTCACAATGTTTCTTAGAATAGTCAAATTCATGGCAAGGATACAAAACATATATTGTAGGAATGTTAAGAAGAAAAAGATTTCCTGAATAAGGAAACAAAATGATATTGAGATGGAGTGTATTATTATATCGATTTTATTTTGAAATTGAATGTAATAAAGAGAAAGATAATTCTCTCATAGACTTGTTCACAAATGAATCAACCTCAAAAGAAATTAAAATATTTAATTCTCCATTGGACTAAATGTCGACACCACCTCCCCCTACTCCAAAAAGATTGCAATGGGTCCTATTATGTAAATAGTGTTATATTTCATTGTGTTTTCATTGCTTTTTAGATATTTTTAAGTATAGTCTTACATATGAATGCATTCTTGAGCATTGGAATAACAATACTCATATCGCTGAATGTAATATCATGTATTATACTAAGTTGCTCAAATATCAAGGAGCCATTAGATTTACACCATTTGTAGGACAATGGTATATATATTTCAATTAGATATGGCTAATATATTTTTGATCGTATTGTATATCGCCACGGTACAACTCGATGTGAAGTCCTAATTAAACCTCACAATGTTTGGATTAGGATCCAAATCCGGAGTATCAGCCCATCCACCTTAAATTAAATGTATTCCTTCGATTGAATGAATATAATAAGATATTATATGCATAACCTTAAATAGGCAAGTAATTTGACATTATGTAGCACTAATTGCAATATGTAAAAGGAAACCTTCATGGGAGGTAGACAAGAGTGAGTCTTTGAAAGGAAGTAATAGTACTATTCCAAAAGAGGCACACGAGAGCAAGACAACGTTTGTTGATTAACGAGAAAATTAGTTCAAAAGATAGTAATGATCCATGGAATCAAATACAACATGATTTCAATCATATATGTACAAAAGAGAATGTAGTTCAATTTTATTAGCACATATGAATATACCATATATCGCAACAACCAAATAATAGTCTCAAAACATCCATGATATATGAATGAAAGTATGTTTTCTCAATGAGATTCAATATTAGATGAAAGGTCCAAGTACACATTTACAATGGTGAGGCACTAGTTCCAGTATTGGAACATTGAGTCCCTTCCTCGTGCTCCAAAGAATAGTTTTCTCTCCTATGTCAAGTTATAGAAGCTAAGGCTAGCCCTCCAAAGCCTAAGACTCAAAAATCCCTGTGATTGAGTTATGAGGTTGTGTTTGCAACAAGAGGAATGACCTTTCATCTCCTCAGGACTCTTACACTACCCTTATGAGTCTTAGAATTTGAATATGTCATTTGGAACTCTCTACATGACCTTTTTGCTTATCCTAAAGACACTTTTGTGCATATATGGCTATGTGACACTTCATATTCCACGTATGACTCTTGGAATTCCACAAATTATATTTTTCTCTTTTGTTGAGAACAAAACGTTAAATTCCACATCATGATGTGACATGACACCTAGAATCTTATGACATAGTGATGGCACTAGTACATGTTAAAACTTGAAAATGATGACATGGAGCTCATGATGAGGTGGAAATGACGAGTTCTTCTATTTGCGGATTTCTTTTCTATATTAATTAAAAATATGGTAAACACTTCATATTTATGACATGTCCTCTTTTTTTCTTATCTTCAACCTCCAAAAGGTATTGTATTAGTATTGGATTAGTATTGTAATCTTCTGAGTCATCATGAAATGTCTTATTTATGTCATACTCTATGACCTATTTCATATATTCATGATATTTTTACTTTCTGTTTCTTTTCTGCAAGTGCTTCCTTGTGTATTTCCCTTCCTATTTTCCTTAATCATCTCCTTATCATGTTGTGGAAGTTCCCTTTCAATTGAAGATCATATATGACAAGGAAAATCCAATCTTGAAATAACCTAATCTATTTCTACCTAACACATGGAATTACCTTTTTATGATAGGCATATGGAATGATTAAAAGAACAAGAGTTTATAAGGAAGGTGAAGTTGAATCATAAAATGGCCTAGGAGGGAGCCACTCTTAAATTTTGCTGTCCTATGCATTGCAAGGAGGGTATCTCTTTGGTACAACACACTGGGGAAGCTCAAGGGAGAAGGTAATTGGCTTGTGTGTCAAGGCTAGACCATTTGTTAGAAGGGAAGGAGAGGAATACTATTCGAGTGCATTTTGACTAGTAAAAGGCTAAGTAGAGGCCTCCTTGAGGCTGATTACTATGCCATGAATTGGGAGAGGGAAGCTTGAAAAATGTTAAGTGCAGAAAGGAAGAGGAAGGAACAAGGATGAAGGCTTAAGGCTTGAGACTGCACTATACGTTAAAAGGAAGAGGAAGCCTTAAGGAAGGCATATGTTTTATCAAAAAGGAATCACTTTATACCAATATTTTCCATGCAATGGGATAAGCTAGACAAAAGAATGCTTGAGCACAAAGAGGGATAAAAGTGATTAGTGGAGGAAACGTTAAGGCTTATTATGATGCCATGTGTGAGGACAAAGGTGAGGACTGAAAGGGAACACTTAATTTCTCAAAAACCTGTCCATGTTTATTTGGAATGAACTTATTCTTTTATGCTAGCATATTCTAGCACTAGAGTGGATGAATATCCATATAGAATTCGTCTTCGAGTGATGGAAGTCATAGAGGGAAACTCAGTTTACCTAGGATAATTTTCAGTGCAATGTGAGTATAAGAGGGCCTTTGCATTACATATTTTAATTTTGCAAGGGGATGGAAATAGTCCTTAATGTGAGTAAGTGTGATCTATGTTCCATGCAAGGAATTTGTGATCAAACCTTGGTGCAATGACTCAATATGAGACACTATGGTTAGGAGACCATCCTTGGAAGGTTGTTGATGATGAGTTGAGGTGGTCTCAAGAAAATTTAATGTGAAATAATTAGTGAGAAAGTTTGCATCATCTAGTCTCATTAATGGACTGAGCCCATCACCTAGTAACAGGTTTCTTTCCTTTGAATTTTTGACTGGCTAGAAAGACCAAGAAAAGCTCAAAAATGTGTAAGTGTGAGAAAACCTGGAGAGTATGAGAGTTAAATGCATCTGAATGAGACTCAAATTTAGATCACACACATGAAATATATCAACACAAGTTAGTGTATTAAGCAAGACTCATGAATAGTAGTCACACCTTGAAAAGATAGTAAAGAAATAAGTGTGACAGCTAAAACGACACATTACCATAACTAGAAAACATGTTGCGACATATTTATTGATTGTTAGCAAAATGTACGCTAACCTACAAGGATGTGTCGAGAATGTATTCCTATGATATGTAAGACCATGTAGTACAAAAGAGAGTGCCATAAATATTTGTAGTGATGTGAAAAATTTTGAAGCATACATGAGTGAAAATAAACAAAAATGATACCTGTGACAGTAAGAAAAACATGAAAATGAAACTTACAAATGAGAACAAAATTGAAAAAGACACATGCTAGAGTTAATATACCATGAAAATGACACTTATTAAACTGAAAGTAAGAAAAAGCGACAGTTGAGAAAACTCACTAAAATAGAAGTACAATTGAAAGCTAAGTGAGGGAGACAGTCAATGGAAAATGTGCACTTACTATCGACATCGATTAAAAATTGAATAGGAAATTTCTAAATGGATTGTGTTGTTCCTCGTCAAGATTTCATAAATGATGTGAGCTTACAAAATCACTTAGGACTAAGCATGTCTAAGAAAGTGAATTTAATCGTTCAAAACTAGGAAGAAGACTTAAACAATTAGCACGTATCAATCAAAAGTGAAGCGACCATAGAATAAAATTCAAGTGTAAGAAAACTTTTGGAGGGTGTTGATCATAGCGTCAACACTTGGTGACACACTGGTAAAACTCCAACTTCTCTACTCGAGTTTATCTTTAAGTGAAATTTCTTAGCCTGACAGGAAGTTTTAACTCAGCATGTGGATCACCTTAGATTTGATGTTTATCTCGGTTAGAGGTATAGTCTATCCTATTCCTTGTCAAGCTTGAAACAAATCAACATAGACTAGTCATAGCGTGGTCATAACTAACCTATTTTGAGTGAATGAAAAGGATAATCGATATGCCAAGATTTTAAGCACATTCCCTCTTATTTATTGGTCGTAAGAAATACTAAACAATACCCCAATGAAGTCACCTCAAGGAACCACAAAAATTGATTTGCTACTACTGAGCTTATACCACAGTGAAGTTGCTTACTTCACCTCTCTAGATAACAAGGCTTTCTATTCTTCACATCTTTTTTTAGTTATTAATAGAATGTGAAAATTCACTTTTTTTTTTGATGATGGAAAATTTATCCTAACTTATTGAGAGAATGGGAGGTTGTTTCCTTGTTTAAGGGAATTAAAAGATAACTGAAACTATTATGCTCTTTTAGAATTTCCCTACTTTCCCTCTACTCATTTGAGTTAAGAAGTAAAAACACAATTCAATGTAAGCTTGACTCATAATGAAGGTCATAATAAAGTTACAAGCTTCATAGCTCCACAAAATTATTTCCATCTAGAACAAACCTTATTTTCTGTCAAGACGACATGGAGTTTAAAGGACATGCAAACCCGAATATAGAAGAGGTAACAAATTAGCCAAGCATTGTTCTTCATCACAATTTTCCTTTTCAAGCTTGCCACATTCTCTTTTGAGCCAAAATGACCATCTTTCATGCAAAGTCTCCTTAAGAAAAACATAAAATAATAGACATGACAAAACAAAAAAACACAACAAATGGAGGCTTACCTGACAGCATTATGTGAGATAGCACTGATAGAAAGCATGAAAGGATAAAGGGAGGAAATGAAAAAAAAATGTGAAGGTAAAAATAAAATGTAGCTATGATGTAGCTAAATATCCTCCTAACCTAATCAACTAGAAGATGAAGCCTAAGTGTATTTATATTTCTAATGCATCCATCGTAGTTTTTGACTTGTAAATACAAATATGCAAAAAATAAAAAAACAATATAAAGAATTGTTCAAAAGAAAGTATATCATCTTGAAAAACTTACACAATAAACTACAAGTCTTGGGAAATGCAAGAAATATATTCCATAGCAACTAATTCTAACCATTTCACAATTTTACCTTTCCTCTTAGAACCATAAAAAATGAGCTTGGAAAGCTTATTATGAACTCAACTGCATTTGTGTTATTTCGCATAACAAACATAAAAAATGATCAAATCATATTATCAGCACATGAGATTTCTAGGTAAGACTGCTGTAACCATTCAATAATTTGATCATGATATCCATAACAACAAATTTGAAAATAATAAAACTCTTGAGACTGAGATTTCAATCAAAGAATTTGAATCATAGAGTGGATCTTCTTAGGAGAATTCAATTTGATCTTGCTTAGAAATATTTTCAATATGGTGAGCATCTGACATAACCATTAGATCACATTGAAGTTCCTCAACTATATTACAAAACATCTGAATAATGAAAGTATGAATTAAATAACTTAATGGATTTAACAATATCAACCAATTTAAGACAATTATCATTAGTAAACTTAGTGAGAAAATTATTGTCTACATAACAAGTGTTAAAACTAATATTATCATCATATTGGCTAGTTATGAAATGAGGTTCATGATTCTCTATTACTTCCCTTAATATCCAATTACATGCAAAACCAACTCTATGAAATCTTAGGTCATTATAAATAATTGTTGACATTGTAAATCCAGGGAACAATTTAGGATACTAAGATGATCAAATATTAGAAGCATGTTCCAAATCAAACCAAGCATTTGTGTCCACACACGAGTTTTGGTCCACTGAACGGTTCAAGCATTTTCTACCACTCAAGAGGATGCATTTTGTCAATAAGATGATAAACTTCATCCTATGTACATAAAATATATTAAGGTGATCAATCATCAAGGAGTTAAACAAAGATAAATCTTCCAACCTATAATTACCTTTATCTTGATATTGTAAATAATAGGATTTGAAAATATGGGGAACCCCGAAACATGTACTCTCCAACCCTTATTCTAGGACAATTGGTCCACATGAAATGGGACTAACCAAACAAGGATCCTTCATCTGGTCATAAATTCTATCTTGAAGACCATGAAGATCAACCTGAAAATATAGGTATTCCTTTAAGGTTGAACTCACCACCAGTGGATAAATATTAATGAAGGAACTATGTGTGAAAATTAGGATCCAAATTATTGCACAAGATTGTGAGAACTTAACATAATCATTATCGAGGTCTGAACTTCTTTGACTTCCTGATAGGTCTCTAAACTTTCTAATGATGGGTCATCAAATATGGGTGGCTTAAAAAAAACAATAGAGAGATATGCACCACTATCACCATATGTATTGATAAAAACATTGCGAGTGCCATTAGTTCAATCAAATTTAAGATGAGGCATATTTGAATCTTAATCAATAGTGAATTTAAAGGAATTAATCGAAAAACCCCCATTGATCATTCAGATTTTGATCCAAACTTATGCATGAATGCAACACAAGATAGAAATACACATAAACATGTATATGTACTAGAAATAAAACTTCATTTCATTAATACCAAAGAAATGAGCTATGCTTACATCTATAAATGGAAATATACTAGCTCACATGATGGTATCCTATCTCTAAGAAGATATGTGGAAACGACATGCCTCTAAATTGTGTTATAATTAAGCTCAATGACACTTTTTTATTGAACAATAAGAGAAAACCCTAAACAACCAAAACCCGAACCTAGGAGATGGAATTCCAAGAGTTTATGGGCCACGTTGGGGTTAGTTGTGTAGGCAACCATCTTGGGTCATAACTTGGTCATATTATCTATATTTTGTGTGTACAATACCTCATTGGAAAAATGTCTCTGTGTAATATAGGATTTTCTATAGGTCCATTAGTGGGTTTGTTGCACACTAAAAAAAAAGCCATTTAGAGGTCAAAACTTCTTCAGAAGTTTAGGACACTAAAAATGAGTAAAATTAGTAAATTATTTAATAAAGAATGAAAATGATGAAACCAATTGGAGGTCTATGTTTAATAGGATGGTTACCACTAATATACACTTGGATTAGTCCTTCCTCCTTAGCTTCCCATTGTGTGCAGAGCCTCCATGAGCTGAGGAGATTTCCCATTGAACCTAGTACTTGGAGAACCACTTTTTTTGGTGAGGGAGTTGGCCAATTTTGAAAACATTATATAGATAAATCGTCTGTTAGAGATTTTTATTGATCTTTGTTTCCTTGATGTAATCACTTGTGTCTTGTTCCATCCATTTTTAGTGTAACTCTATTGGTATGAGTTGGTCTTTAATTTCGGATGTGTCGAAAAATCTTGAAAATTATCACCGAAGGCAAGCCACATGGAATACTTGGTGTAGGCCAAGGAATCGTGGAATTATGAGCTCGAAGTCATCATCCCCTACAACCTTGGTAATGATTTAAAACCCATATCTTAGCGGGTGAATCTTGCGGTGGAGCCCAATGAGGTATTCCTTCTACATATGTAGCCAAACTGTATTACCTACCTAGAACTTGTGTGGCACCAGATGTTCTTCATGTCGTTGCTCGTAATTAACATTGGCTCTATCCAACATGTCATGGAGCTACTAGAGGATGTACTCAATGTTCTCAATGATGTTGTTATCCATGTCAAATTTAGACTAGAGATGAGGCAAACCTATCATAGTAGATGCAAATGGTATGGCCACATAATTAGGACATAGTGGCTATAATCCCAATCCCACCTAAACCAAGTTATGTCTAGTTGAGTTATGGAAAGATATGTTGTTGTTGTGTTGGAAATTAGGGAGGATTTCATCCATGTCCATGGATGCATCCAATTGTACATGTGTAAAATATGTGCAATCATTCTATTGATGACCACTATTTGACCATCATTTTGGGGGTGGAAAGTTGTGGATTTAGTGATCTTGGTATCCATCATCGACTAAAGACTTGACCAAAATGTACATAGGAACCTGTTTTTGTGATCTAAGATAATGGTCTCTAGTAGCCCAAAGTTTACCCATACTCATTCAAATCAGATCTTAGCAGTAGCTTCTATTGTGATACTCTTCTTACAAGCTTCTAGAATGGCCATCTTAAAGAATATGTTGATGACTATGAAAACATAGTCATTGCCATGCTTAGTAGAAGAAAGGCCCAACATATAATCCATGGAGATTGATTCTCAAGGCTAACTAAGAGTAGGAAGAGGACTATATAGCCCTTGATTATTGACGTTCGGTGTTGTCAATGACAAGCAGTGCAAGATTCAATGTACTTCCCAACATCTTGTTAAAGGCTGGTGGAAATAAAATTACTTTTGTAGCACTACCATTGGTTTCTCTACATTGAAATGTCCAATGACCAGACTCTAGTGTGCCTCCTAAATCATCTTGGAATTCTTGCTTTAAGGAACATAATGGTGTCCCTAGTGGCCTAAGGGTGCATCCTAGAGGTGAAAATTTGGAACTTATTTGCCTTTCAGGAGCGTCTGGTATGTGATGCCAAATTTTGGATGTCTCTTCTAAAGATGTGGCCACCCCACAATGTTATGCCCACAAGAGTCAAGCATAGTGGTCAAAACCATGATCGATGGTCGGTTGAGGAAGTCTGCAATGTTATTGGTGCTTCCCTTCTTGTAATTACTTTTCAAATGGAAAATGGAACTACTATAGGTAAGTCGACCATTTCTTATGGTTATTGTTCTACAACTTCCCTTGTGCATGTATGAACTACACGGCTCGATGGTCTATGTGGATGAAAATTTCCTTCCCCCGAATGCAATGCTTCCATTGTTGGCAGGCCTACAAAATGGAATACATATCTTTCTCATAGGTGAGATACCTTCAAACTGTGTCTAAAAGTTTATCACTATGATATGCCACTGGATGCCTCTGCTGAGTAAGAAATACACCAATAGCATAGTCGGAGGCATCTATCTTGATCTAAAATGGTTGATGCAACTCTTGTAATGTGAGAACTAGGGAAGAGTAGAGGTCATGCTTCAACTGAGAAAATTCCCTCTCTTGGGATTTAGACCAAAATAACTTTGATTTTTCTCCTCCCTTGGTGACTTGACTCAAACGCCAAGTGACCAGAGAGAACCCCAACACGAACATGTTGTAGAACCTGGAAAGACATAGAAAGCTACAAAGTGATGTTAGAGTGGTTGGGGCTAGCTAATCTCAAATGACTTATATCTTTGCTAGGTCCACATGCATACCTCTGTCATCAATGATGTACCCCAAATATTGAACATGGATCATACAAAAAGTGTAACTATCCAAATTAGCACAAAACTTGTGTTGTCATAGTGTTTGGACAACCTGTTGAATATGGTGGGGGTTCTCTTCCCAACTCTATCTGGAGATCGTAATGTCATCCAAATACACCACCACGGATTTGTTTGGGAAGGATTGCAAGATTTGTTTCATTAGAATCGTGAAGGTTGTGTGGGAATTTTTCAACCCAAAAAGCATAACCAACCATTCCAAAATGACCTTCTTGGATTTAAAGGAAGTCTTCCACACATCGGAATGTTCGATTAGTACTTAGTGAAAAATATATTTCAAGTCAATCTTGCTGAAATATTTACCCCCTTGAGTTGGTCCAAAACATCATCAATCCATAGGATTGGATCTATTCTGAGCAACGATATTCTTGAGTGTGTGATAGTCAATATAGAGTCTCTAGGTAGCTTCCTTATTCTATAACAATATGATTAGGCTCCCACGGGGTGATGAACTTGGCCCGATGTTCCCTTTCTACAATATCTCCTCAATCTGCCTCTTGATTTCATCAATCTCTAGAATAGATCGGTCCATTCAGGATTGGCGTGCCCAGGGTAGATCGATGCAGTGCTTCACCTGATAGTGTAGAGGTACCCATCTGGGTGACGTGAAGATGTACTTGTGTTTCTCCACAAACATTTCCATATGTTTTTGTCGTGCGTAGGAGCCCTATTCGGAGGTTTTGGCCACAATCGTCTTCTTTCCCTATGAATCATAAGGAAAAAAATATCCCTAGTCTGGGAAATGATCTCACTGTATTGCTTCACAGTGATAAAATAAACGGCAATATGCAATGCTCCCTTTGGTATCATACACAACCTTTTCCCAAAGTAATAATAAAAGTATGAGGCCTAAACTCATATAAACAATACCTCTTCTGCAAGCATGGTTGGGCTAATAATAAATTAAAAACATTAAGAGGAGAAACATCATAAAGTACCTCAACTGTGAAGTGCTAAATGTTGTAGGAAAGGGAAAATTGTTGGCTGGCGCGTACATCTCACCCTCGGCAAAGACACCTTATGGTGTACAACTATAGGTGTGGTTTGTTTGGTAGGCCCAACACCGTCATCGCCTATAGTAAATTGAGGTTATTTTGGCTCCCGCTAGCAAAAATGACTTGCAGTGGAGAACCCTTCACCCACATATTTGAGTGGAGGAGCCACTCTCCCTCATATGAATCTTCGGGCTCGTCCTTTTGGATCTTCGTGGTTGAAAAAGTGGTACTAGGATCTGAACGGATAATATTCTTCCCTTCTCCCTTCTCATTGTCTCTTTCTGACTCAGAGCTAGAACATGGATCGGATTTTGAAGCCTCGATCTCATCCACCAATGACTGCTTGGCCCAACACTCACTTGTGTTGTGAGTGGAGCTCTTATGGAACTCACACTATTTCCCTGTGTCCTTCTTTGTCTTCATAGCATTGTTCTTTGATTTCCACTTTGTTGGGTTGTCCTAGGTTGCCCCAACTTGGATTTGTATTTTTCTCTAGAATTTGGGGGTGCCTTTCCCTTACTTTAGATTCGTAGATCTAAAGTCTCACCTTTTTTGTTCAAATTTATGCTTGATCTTGGCAACATATTGATAGGTGGTGTCAAGTGAGAAGATTTCCAAGAACTCCATCTCTTCTTTGATGTACTTGAGTAGATAGTCAGAGTACTTGAGTACCAAATCCTTCATATCAAACTTCATGCAAAGGGTATGAAAAATATTTATAAACTTTGACACATCTTGATCCCTACCTTGGCACAGTGTGGTCTACTTTATGTATTTATCTTCATTTCTCCTAATAGGGTAATATTTCTCCTGGATTTCATCTCGAAAAGAATTCCAAGTCGATGTGACTTAAAACAATGAGGATTCCCTCTCATTCTCTTGTTCACAGTAGGTTTCCCACCAATCCTTGACATGTGGGCCGAATTTCAGGAGTGAAAAGTATCCTTCTCTTGACTGGAAAAGTCATGAACTTAAACATATCCTTCCAACATATTTAACAATTTATTTAAGCTATTTTCATCTATCTAATCTTCAAATATCAGAATATCAAAGTTAACTTGAAGCTTAAAAGGAATGGTTCCTCTAGAGAGGCTACTAGATGAATATGTGTTGCATATCGATAGTTGCAAAAGGATCTCAACAAATTTATCCATCATTGCATTCCTATGTCAGTCTTTCACTTCCTCGAGTAATATCTTGAAAGGATCTCCTACCCCCTTGCATTTCATTTCTTCCACCATTGGAGGCCATCAGGGTTTATGAGGTTGGTCCTTCACACTTTCAACCAACTTGAGCCTTAACTTCTTATACCCTGACCTTGTTGGGACCCTCAAATAAAAACAAAGAAAGATAAGACCACTCTAATACCACTGATCCATACTTCTGCAAGAATGCAATAAAATACAAAACAACACATAAACATAGATATGCAGCAGAAATAAAACTTCATTTCATTAATATCAAAGAAATCAAATATGCTTACATATAAAAATGGAAATAAACTAGCTCAAGTGATGGTAGCTTATCTGTGAGAAGATTTTTGGCAGAGACATGCCTCTAAACTATGTCACAATGATGTTCAAGGGAATTTTCATTATTGAACAATAATGGAAAACCCTAAAAAACAAAAAACCTAACCCCAAGAGATGGAACGACAAGAGTTTGTGTGCTCCATTTGGGCTATTGGGAAGCCAATTGCTCGAGTTTGTAACTTGGTCGTATTTTCTTTGTTTAGCACGTGTAATACCTCGTCAGAAATATCTCTTTGATTAGTGCAATGTTTTCTCAAGGGCCTTGGCTAAAACCATGGGCTTACTATAGACATAAAAGAAAACTTCATTTATATGGGGTCAAAACTGCTTCAAAAATGCATGACCTGAAAATTTGATACAAATAGTAAATGCTACTAAAAACAAGGAAGATAAAGAAACCAAATGGAGGTATAGGTGGAATAGGCAGGTCGCCAATAGTATGCACCTCGAACAGAGTTGTCAATCTTCCTCTTGACTCATGAAAGGTATACATTTGAATAGATAATGAATAATAGATTCAAAATTTTCATCCTCTAATAATAGTATCACACCCTGTTGTACATGTTACCATCAGGGTTTGCAAGGCGTGTCTTGCAAAGGATCAACCAGTTTCTGCCCTAACTTCTTATACCCTAACCTCATTGGGGACCCTCAACGAAAAACAGAGAAAGAGGAGACCGCTCTAATGCCATTGATCTGTACTTATGTAGGAGTGGAACAAAATACAGAAATACACATAAAAATAGGGATGTAGCATAAATAAAACTTCATTTCATTAATATCAAAGAACTCAAATATGCTTACATACATAAATGGAAATAAACTATCTCGGTTAATCATAGATTATCTCTAAGAAGAGATGTGTTGGTTTCATGCCTCTGAACTATGTTACAATGAGGTTTAAAGTAATTTTTCTTATTAAACAACAAGGAAAACCCCTAAACAACCAAAACCATAACCATAGGAGATGGAACACCAATAGTTTGTGGGCCCCATTTGGGTTGGTTGGGCAGTTAATTTCTTCGATTCATAACTTGGTCATATTATCTTTGTTTGGCACATACAATGCCTCATTGGAAAGATATGTGTGAGTATTACAATTTTTTCTCCAGGCTTTTGGCTACATCCATGGTCTTACTGCAGACCTAAAAAAAATTCATTTAGGGGGTCAAAACTTCTATAAAAGTTCAAGACCCAAAAACTTCTAAAAATATTAATTGACATTATAAACAAGGAAACTAATGAAACCAAATGGACATCTATGTGGAATAGGCAAGTGGCCACCAATATCCACCTAGTACAAAGTTGTAAAATCTTGCTTTTGACTCATGAAGGATATATACAGTTCAATAGATCAGGAATAATAGATTCAAACTTTTCATCCTGTGATTGTACTATCACACCATCTTGTACCTAGTTAGAATCATGACTGCCTAGATAAATATCTAAAGAATCGAAAGGGTTTGTTGGTGTAAACAAATTTTTAAACATATCTCGGTATAACGAATAGTGTGTTGAAGATGAAGAAAGAACGAAAGACTCAAGATAAGAAATGTCAACTATAATTGAATCAAGTTGAAGACTAATTGAATCATCATAATCTTCATCAATCTAATGATTAAATATAGTAATATCAGTATCATGTTCAAGTTCACATATATTTACGAAAGATTCGAAAATTGAATAACTTACCACTTCATGTTTCACATCAAAATATGTATGAATTAAAGGAGATTCATGATTATTATGAATTGAACGAGAATACTGATTCACAATGCATATTGAAAAATATAAGGAACATATTATGAATCAATACCTTGGAAATCCAATCCATTAGAAGAAGAAAAGGTATCATCCAATATACTTGGATATTTACCACCGTATGTGAATGGCAACAAAGATGTCGTTATGATGGTTATTCAAACTATCCACATGAATGCAAGGTTTAGAATCTTTTGATAGGTTATCAAGATTGTATAATTCATGATCAAATGATAATATATGATAAACATTCTAAAATTGGGAATAAATATGGAACATGTCTACAAAACATTTGTCCTCTGAATATGAGATACCACTACCTTATTCTAGATTCTCACTTGAACCAACATGATCAACATCATTATGAGTTGAAGTGGGCGAAACAAGTAGATCACAAAACAGGGCATCATGCGAGATATGTGGTAAAACATTTAAGGTATCCATTGAGGAAACCAACCTTATATTTGGATCAGATTCAAGATTGAACCTATGTATAATATTATGATCTTAAAAAACCAAGGAATCAAGTTTCACTCTACATTCAATGCAATTAATGAAATGATCCAAGTTTTCCTCAATGGGATGTGGATCACAAGAAGTAATTGGAACTTGAATGGATGAATCAATAGTTTGATTTTCAATTTTTCCAACTTCATCATCATCACTAGGATCCACCGAAAAGATTACTAGAAAAGGAGGAGGATAAGGAAGAAAATAAGTATTAGTTTCCTCCTTGGAAGATTTAGGTATCCCATGGCTTGCAAAGGTTCACGAGGGATATTCATTGAATTGTTCAGATATAAAATATTTGGCTAAGAGAAGAATTAGGCTCTTAAACATTTTCTTGATAAAATAATGATTAAAACCTTGTTTAGGAAACTCATAGCAAAGGTGAAGACATCGATCAAGGAAGGCCTTTTCAAACTCACTAGGTTCAATTATAAGTAAACAAATTTTATCACATACATATTGATAATCATATATGTCAAATGCTTCTGGAATCTCCTTAACAAGTTGCTCAAATGAAAGGATGGAAGAATTTCATAATGTATGATACCAATCGTTGACATGACCTTCAAATGTGAGGGTGAACAACATCTTTTGAACATATTTACAATTAACAGCATTAAAGGGACACAAATGAAAAAAAAGAAAGAAGTAATGACGATTAGTTTTCCATTGCCATCAAAGCTAAATTAGACAAGTTATGAATAATTTGTGTGGATATGGTAGGATCAATATGTTTGAAAAACATAAAGGGATTATGATTTGGGAAATATCCATTTAATACGAGATATTCAAAATAGACCCAATGAGAAAATATTTTCAACCGGTCCTTCTGTTAGTTCCATAATGTTGACGGTGTTGGATACTGCCAACATACAGGGGATATCACCAAGGTGAAGCCCCAATTAGAATTCACATTGTTTGGAGTAGGAGCACCATCTAAACTATCTGCCTGATCACCATAACTTAAAGGTTTTCCTTTGTTTCAATTAATAATATAAAGGATTATATGCACAATCCTTGAACAAGAAAGTACGTTGACATTATGTAGCACCAATTGCAATAAGTATAAAGAGAAATTCATGAGAGGGAGACAAGAGTGAGTCTCTTGAAGGAAGTAATAATACTATCCCAAAATAGGCACATGAGAGAAACGAAATGTTCGTTGACTAACCTAGAAATTAGCTCACAATATAACAATGATTGATTGAAACAAATACAACACACATTGAACAAGATAAGTACGAGATTCAATCAAGTGGTATAATTTCCTTAGTACGTATGAATATAAAATATATTTCAAACATCCAAATAATATCATCAAGACATCTATGATACAAGCATGAAAGTATGTGGGCTCAATGAGCCTCAACATTAGGTGAAAGATCTAAGTACACAGTTATACTAGTAAGGCACTAGTTCTAGTAGTGTAACATTGATTCACTTCTCCAAATAATAATTTTCCCTTATATGCTGAGTTAGATAAGCCAACACTATATCTCCAAAGGCTAAGCATCCAAAATCCCTTTTCTTAGGTTACGAGGTTTCTTTTACAACAAGAGGAATGACCATTCATATCCTCATGACTTAGCTTGAACTACCCTCCTGAATCTTTGACTTCTAATACGTCCTTTTGACGTCTCATAATGAATTTTGGACTTTTTCTAAAGACTCTTTTGTCCATATATTTATATGTTAATTTCATATTCCACATATGCCTCTTGAACTTTGGGACATTACATTTTTTCATTTTCTTGAAAATACAACATTACATTCCACATGATGATGTGGCATAACATATGGAAACATATGACATAGTTATGACACTTTTACATGTTACAGCATGATAATGATGACATGGAGCTCATCATGAGGTGGCAATGCCATGATGTTCCCTTTGTGTTTCTTTGTATTCAATCTTCATGAAAGATCTCATCAACATTTCATCTTTATGAAAGATCCTCTTTCTTGATTATCTTCACTATCAAAAGGGTTTTGGATCAGTATTGGAATCTTCTGAGTCATTAGGAAATGTTTTATTTCTATCATAGTCCATGATATGCTTCTTGTCCTCATAATAGTTCTCCTCTGTGCTTCTTATCTGCAAGTGCTTCTTTCCATGTCTAGGTTCCTTAAGCAACTCCTTCTCATTGTTATAAAGTTCTCCTTCCAATGAATATCATTCATGATAAGGAAAATTTAGTCTTTAAGTTACCTATTCTATTTGTGCCTAGCTCACCGAATAAACTACTTATAGTAGGCCTATGGAAGGATTGAAAGCACGCTTGATAGGTAAGCTGAAGACGAACTCACTAGTGGCCTAGGAAGGCACCATTATTCACTATTTCTATGCTATGGACTATAAAGAGGGTCTTAGTTTGGTCCAGTGTTGTGGGGAATCTCAAGGGACAAGGTGATGAGCTTGTTTATTATGATTATGCCATGTGCCAAAATGGAAAGAGATTAAGACTATTTAAACATATTTTGACTAGCTAAGGGCTAAGCAGAGGCCTCCTCAAGTCTTATTACTATGTCATGTACTGAGAGAGGGAGACTTGACAAGTGTTTAGTCTATGGGGGAAGAGGAACGAAAAAGGGTTAAGGATTAAGGCTTGAGACTTTGTTATTCACTAAAAGGAAGAGGAAGCCTTAAGAAAAGAAATATTTCTCTCAACAAGGGCTCATTTTCCTCTTAGATTGTGCCATGCATTAAGAGAGGCTTGAAAACACAAGGCTCGAGCACATAAAGGGACAAAAATGATCAGTGGAGGAAAATTATGCCTTGTTGCTACACCATATACTAGGAGGAAGTCGAGGCATAAAGGACATAGCAATTTTTCTCAACAAGGTGTTACTATTCATTTATGTTCAAGCTTTCCTCTTATCTTAACACAATCGATCCCAACAATGGCTAAATGTTCATCTAGAATGCAATTTTCACTAAGCGAAGCCATATAAGGTAAGTCACTTTGCTGACGAGGGTTTTCACTGGACTATGAGGATAAGAATGACTTTAGATTGGATAAATTACTTCTACAAGGAGATGGAAGGAGTCCTTGCTATTATATATGAATTCTTTATGTGAAAAAAAAGGTTGTTGTCATCAAATCTTTGTGCAATGATTCAACATGATCCATTAGGGTTAGGTGATTGTCCTTGGAAGATTCTTGATGTGGATTGATTTGAGGTGGTCTAGAGAAAAACTAATGCACAAGTCTTGCAAAGAAAATTTTCATCATGTAGGCTTATAAATTGGCTTAACCCATCACCAATTAAGAGGTTTATTGTCTTTGCAACTTGCTTTGGGCAGAAAGAACAAGAAATGCGCCAAAATGGCTAAGTGTGAGACCAATATAGTATGTAAGGGAAATGCATCTAAATGCAACTCAAACCTAGATCACACACATAAAATGACTCATGTATAGTAGTCACACCTTGAAATGACATCAAAGTGACACTTATTCCTATGTGTGAGAATTTCTATTTCCTGAATTATTATTTGTTATTTGTTTTTAAATTCTCTACACTTGAATTTTTTATTTTTAACTTTTTACTTGTCTTTTTTTCTATTATAATTTTAATTATTTAATTATTTATTTACTTCTATTTTTGGTCGCATGGTTATGTTGATGTTGAACTAGAAACATGACCCCACTATGTACCAATTCCATATTTGATATTTATGTTTTTGTTATGATGGATCAAGTTCACTCCTAGTGTGTTTCATTTTGATGGTTCAATTTTAAGTTTTCATTGCAATGGTTGAAGTTCGCCCCCACTACGTGTCAATGGATTAAGTTACCTTAGGCTAAGATTTTGAAATATCCATAGCTTAAAAATTTAAAAGAATATTACCCTCAATAAAACGGTTCTTTGATTTCAGTATTCAGTATTTCAGTATTCTATGATATTTGGTCTATAATTATATAATTGAGATATGCTGAAAATTGAAGGTATTTTATACCTGGGAGATTTGTTTTATTGCAATTTTTAGGTTTTTTGGGATTGTGATATTTTATCTTTAATGTTATAGTTGAAAATTATTGAAATCTAAAGGTTTTTCAATGTCATGATATTTTATTTTTATTGTTCTTCTTTAAAAATGTTAGAATTGTATCCCAAAAAAATCTTCATGCAACATCAACACTTTTCAGTTTCAGGGTGGATTTTCATGTTTATTACACAAGAAATTTAGCTTTTAATGTCATCATTAAAAAAAAAATGAAATTTTAACATTAAAAGAATGTCGATGCATCATCAACATTTTTTTCATTTTTCTGAGTGTATTTTCATGATTTTTTTTTTCTACGTAAAGGCTAATCTATATTAAGGAGAGAAAGTATTTACAAGAATTACATCATTCGAGAGGGGCATTGCCCAGCCCTCTAGCAAAAGCATCTGAGACTGACTATCTATCCAGCTATACCCTATTACCATATACTGTCCTTGATGTAATGCTTGGACAGAGGACATGTAAAAACCTGACTTTTGGATAGCCATACAAAAAACACAAAACAACTAGACCCTTTTAAGCCTGTAGACTCTACCATTGACACTGTAATTACATAGACAAGCCTTCGAATGAAGGACAGAAAGCGAACTGGTAGCGACCCATCTGATAGACAAAAAATACATTGATTTATCGCGGCAAAAACCTGGATAAAGAGCGACCATGGAGACTCAGAACGGGCGATTTGGGTCCTCCGGAGGTGACAGATGCTGCGGGCTTGACGTATCCAGCCAATTCGCCATCTCCTCGTCCCATTGAAACTGTTCCTCAAGGCGCGGCTGAATTGCGCTGTGGATTTCCTTGCTCGCTTGGGTAGTATTAGCTGGAGGCAGAGCTTCCTGCTCCAGAGAGTCAGAGTTCAAGTTCTCCTGAACTTGGGTTGGTTGATGCTGAGACGGCGGGGCTATAGCAGAAAGAGGACGGAGCATACGGAAGACCCTTCCCTCCATGTCTCCCAACAATATTTCACTAGACTGAAATTCTATAGGTGCCTGAGAAGAGGAGGGATTTTCTTCAGGTGCTGCCTCCGAGAGATAAATTGACACATTCACAATGATATCTGAACACAGGAGCCTTCCAGGGATTCTAAGGCGGATAGGCAGGTAGGAGTCCGGCAACATCAGGAAGTCCTGCTCAGAGGACGAGGACGAATTCGTCATTGTCGCCCTGGGGACGAAGGAGTTCACCTCCTCGCCTTCAGAGGCAAGGCGAGTACCAGCTCTCCCACCGCGTCGCGGTAAACCTCTGCTGCGTACCATGGCAGTGAGCTTGCGGGCAATTAGATTAGGCTTCGCCACCCTGAGGCACTCGAAATGAAAAATATCAGGCCCGACTCGAGAACCTTGTAAGTTTTTCTGGGTTCTGAGCGACTTGGCTTTGCCCATAAATATCCAAGCCATTGCTTTCAGCTCGTACAGGCTTGAATCATCCAGCCGGTGATTCATTAAGAACGAGGAGGGAATGTTATCTAAGGCTGGCGGCGAGTGTTTAAGAGCTAGCATAAATGCTTCCTCGGTTATGGAGAAGCCATCTGCCCTTCGCAACCCCGCGTGGCCAACGATTAGAGTGCTACCTTGCTTGCCCAACACCCGCATCTGGGTGAGTGTATTTTCATGATTATCGCAATACAAGTTTTGTTTTTAATGTCACTACTAAAAAATAGGGAGTCTTAACAAAAATATTTTAAAAAAAAATTGTTACAACATAAATAATTCTTATTTTTTAGGGTGCTTTCTCATGTTTTTTTCTCAATCTTGTTTGGAGGATTGTTCTTTGAGAATGGTTTTCTTTTCTTAAAATCACTAGTAGTGACAAGTATTTGGACAATTATTAGACACGAAGGGTTGTGGTGTCAACTAGCGATTCAAAAATACTTTTATCAATATTCTATGCAATATTTGATAAGGATTATTAACAAATCTAAGCATAACATCTTAGCTATTTGGAAGACCATTGCGAAGTATTTTCCTTTGAAGGTGGGGGGGGGGGGGCAGGTGAGGTGGTGGGTCAAAGGGTTATGCTTTAGTTTGGGAGGTACATTTAGGGACTTTTATTCATATTGGCTAGGATGGAAAGGATGGATGGGTTGTGCTTTAAAGGAATGACCTAATTCCACCATAAATGATTTAATAACTAAAAGATATGGGATCTTGCGTACTTTTACAAATTTTAAATCCACCTACAACTTCAATATTGAGGCAGGAATGGCTTATGGCAAAGAAGGTGGGCTTAATAAGCAATCAAACATTTTCAAAGAATGATTTTCAATTATGTTTAGGAAGGATTCATGTTTTATTCCCTTAAAATCGTGATAAATTATATTGATATGTTTCTCTGTTGGGAGTTAATAATCATAGCATTAGATAGATGATTGTAAACATAAAATAAGGAAGGAAATTACTTGCATCGTGTTAACGTTCTCTCTCGAAGTTCAAATGTCCCTCTAAACACGAATTTTTTTTATTTAGTGTTTACTAATAGATAAAGTATTAAGTTGGGAGAAATTATAGAAGAGAAATTGGCTATGGCATCATAAATGTGCTCTTTAAAGACTCATTAAGAAGAAAAATGGTCACTTCGTCATGGATTCTCAGTATTAAGAAAAAAACCTGGTAGAAATGGAGGTAATGACATGATTGGAAAATGTATGTTCTTGACACTCTATTGAAGTATGTTTAGGAATTGAGTAGGCAATACAAAAACCAATAATTTTGAGGCTATTCCATTAAGATTCGCATGGGTGATATGAGTGACTAGGTAGCATTCAATTTATAAAAAAATTAACATTGTTCCAAAAAAAATTGTAGCCAATGTGTTAACATATCTAGTTATCAAGGAATTAGTACACAAACAAAGTATTTTATCGTTGTTCCATTAACTGTGGAACCGTAATATGGATGGACATGAAACTTTCAATGCTTAAATAAAGAGGGTGTTCTCCAATAAATTTTGTACCCAAGGGGTTCTATGTATAGAGTGATTTCCTAGATGATAAGGAATACACTTTTATTTAGTGTAGCGGTTGAAAAGAAATTGGTAGCACCTTTCCCTGAACATTTTTTTATATGAGATCACGAAGCGATCCAGAGTATGTGGAAAGAGAAGGAATCAAGACTTTAGTTTTAGCGCAAGAATGAGAAATTTTTTCAAAATTGATGATATTTAAAAATGTGTCCATGAGAAATGAAAAAAGAATTAACAATTTTCACATAGAATTGTCATAAAATGAGTGGATGTTGAACAAAGATGTCACAAAGTGTTAATAAATTATGTCTTGAATAAGGTCAAACACTTGATTTTGTTTCTCAAATATATTGGTCTTTCTACATCTGTACATGGACAAAACTATGAACGTTGATGTTTTATTAGAAACTAGAATATTAATTAACAGTAAATAAATAAATGAAACATTTTGGAAAGCTTCTACTTTCTTTTCATGAAGCAATAGTGAGAAGATAAGACATATTATTTGTGATCTTTCTTATACTCACTCAAAACTTATCCTATAAAAAAATTATTATATTATTTATTTTATTTTTATATCTTAATTATGAAAATACATTCTTAATTTTTTTTTTTGGATGTTAAATTTAAATTAATTAAAAAACAGGTAGAAAAATATATTTAAGGAAAAGGAAGAAGAAGAAGGAGGGACTAAATCTTTTTTCCCATCAGCTTGCCAAAAATAACACCATGGTAAGAATGTTGGAAAAATCACTGCACCTCTATAGAATCCATAATTTCCATCCTCGGGATCCTAGTTACTGGGTTGTAATGTTTACCACTACTGGCGGGTTTTGGTGTAACGGAAAACCTCTTCCACATGGTATCAGAGCTTGGACCCACGTTTGATTCCCCTGAGCTGAGTTTGAGGGGGGGTGTTGGAAGAACCACCGCACCTCTATAGAATCCGTAATTTCCACCCTTGGTGTCACACCCCCAAGCCTACGGTGGTCTTCCAACCGTGCCGACGAGGTGCGGCACCACCCCACTCTTTCGTTTTAACAATACTTAAGTGTGCGGAATACGCCTAATTCACAACCGATACTTAGTTTGTTTTTTGCAACCAAGTAAAAAGCATTAAACCTTTATATCAATTATCACCCATACTTAATCATTATCCACAGCAATTATAAAACATCAATCGCACGATATAAACAGGAGGGGAAAGTCCCGAACAGTCTGCCCAACAAGATATTATATATCAGATTTTCAATAGTACAATGACCTAGTGTGCTTGGCAAAATCCAAGCCAACACTTAGCCAATTTTTACACACAAGGCAACTTGCCTTTACAATAAAGAATCTGCACCTTTATACATGAGCGGGTGCCCACACACGGGTCACCAAGACACTCGTATAATCCCTGCACAATTCTGCGCATTCCAACCGATTCACATAACCTTCATACCTCAACCACGTCCAAGAGATTTCCCTGCGCATTTATACCTTATGCGCATGAGCTATGCGCTCAAACTACGCCTCCCTTCCTTATGCGTAGAGCGAAGATGTGTTCGTTGAATTCGATGTTTGAATTCTCCAACGCTTATGCGTATTTATATGGAAGCTAACGTGTGGGAGGGGTAGGCGAAGCCCCTCGGCTGACGCCCCAATCCTCCACACGAAGCCCCTACCCGCGCCCATATAACAGGCGGCTTCCACATGTATGGCACTCTCATACTTGGCGTATAAACACTCAACGCATATGCTGTCCATCGCACATACCACTGTTGTTTCATCATTCATCGTTCGGCACTTCACCCGCACCGCAGGTCGCCATCGTTCACACGTCGTGTGCCTCTACCCATGTGCGCCCGCCCGACGTTCAACCTCTGTGTTCGCCCGTACGGCGTTCCACCCGCGTGCGCCCGTCGTGCCAACCTCTGTGCGCGCCCGCCCGACGTTCAACACGCGCGCGCCCGTCGTGCCAACCTTCGTGCGCGCCCGCTCGATGTTCCGCCTGCGTGTGCCCGTCACGTTTACCTCCGCCTGACAGTCCACCCAAGTCGCCCGGCGTTTTCTCGGGGCGCTCACTGTGTCGTGCGCCCGTCGCACCATCGCCAAACTACCAAGGCGTTACATCCTCCTCCACCTGAAGTCGTTGCCGTCCTCGACAACATCCCAACTCCAAGCATCAAATCATGATGTCCACTCCCCTCACATACAACAAACATCCCTGCAACATATGTAGGCCTCCATCTCCACCATGTCTCATCCAAGTGACTAATTGTCACCATGATACTCCATACCAAGGTATGTCCATGATGTCCATGACCATCGACCAACTGCCACAATGTCTCCATGCTGCTCTCCACCATGAAAGGCTGATCCTTTCAACACGAAGCTACATGTCCACTGCAACAATCTGTCCTCCATCATGTCATCAACTCCATCAAGTGCTCAAGTCAAGTGTCTCAAGAGAGCACCTCATCATCAAGTCAAGTGAATCAAGAAAACACCTTCCTCCATCTTGTGTCTAATGTGCTCATCTATCGTGATACCTCATCAACACAATAGCTCCATGTGTTCCATGTGCTGAGTTGCCATGATACTCCACCCAATGTCAACACATCTCTGTACACTTCGCGACCCCATGTCTGAACTAGTCGAGTGATCAGTCCAACCATCACGCTCAAACAATGAAAGTGAACATCCTCATGCCATCATTAGTTGTCTCCCAAAACATCTGCCACATCCTGAACTCCATCAGAATAGTCCATGCTCAGGTCCATGAAGTAATCTCCATCCATCTGCAACATGTCATGATTCTTGATGCCAAGCCATCCCTGCATCATCATAACCTGCTCAACTGTTTAGGGAACTCACTGCGATGAGCAGCTAACAATGATCCCCATCTCCTTGTCTCTCTAAGAAGATGTAGTGGGGTGAGAGCTTGTAGGCTCCCCCTCACTAATCAATTCGATCCACCTATCAGGATCTTCAACCTCCAACCTTTGTAGGTAAGTGACCCGGTCCTCACCCGGTATCATATATGCTTCATCCTCCTCATCTTCAATCAAATATAGCCTTCTTGTCAAGTCCAAGATACTATCTGAAAGTGATTTGATAACCAAGGATTGTTCGGTAAGCTTTGTCTCTGCCTTGGACAAACGCTTACATACATCACACAAATCTTCATCACCCCTCACCTGCATTGTTGCCACCTCATGATTAGGCCTAGTTACTCCAAAGGTAGCGACACCTATGGGTACATCTTCCCTTCCATCATAGATGTAAAATTTCTTCAAGTGTGGAACGATCATCGCATCATATTGCTTCATAAACTCCATCCCAAGTACGACCTCATAGTCATCAATCCTCACTATAGTGAAGTCCACCTTCCCGGTCCATTCACCAAGTGTAGTGTCTACTTGTTCAGCCACACCAAGTACTTCGTTCGGAGGAGAGTTCATCATCTTCATATGTGCCTTGATAGGAACATATTTCAGCCCAACCTTCCTTGCAGTATCTTCACCCATAAAGTTCTGAGAGGCCCCACTATCTACCATAGTGAGTATATCAACATCTCCAACCTTCATTTGGACATACTCCAACTCGTTCCTCTCGGGATCCTTCTGAGAGATCACCTCCGTAGGAGGAGCAGTACTAATAACCTGCATCATACCCACAAAAGCACCTTCATCTTTAGTACTAGATTGTGCTATGGAAACCAACTTCGATTTAGAGGGACAATTATTCACCATATGTGGCCCTGCACAAATCCAACACTTCAAGACCTTCTTTCCCTTCGAATCATCAGACTTCGAAGCTTCTTCTTTCTTCTTATCTTTCGGTTTATCGGACTTCTTATTCCTATCATCAGAAGTCTCATCATAGGTTCAACCAACCTGTCAACTGCAGCAAAGGCTTCTTCAAGTGTACAAATCCTTTGTCTCTTCACCTCATTGCGTGCCCAAGGCTTCAATCCAACAATGAAATTGAATACCTTGTCTCTCTCCTCCATATCAGGTAGCTCAAGGACCGCACTTGCAAAATCCCTTTGATAAGTTTGAAGGTTCCCGGTTTGCTTTATAAACTTAATCTTCATCCTAGCTTCCCATGTTTCATCCTGAGGACTAAAATGGCCCTCCAAGGCTCCTTTCATTTCATCCCAAGAAGTGATGTCGGTAGCACTTCCATTTGCAACCGGGTCCATCCTTCTTCTCCACCACATCTTGGCATCTTTTGTGAGGAATTGAGCAGCAACCTTGACCTTATTCTCATCATCGGATAGACCCAATCTTTCCAAGTATTGCTCCATGTCCCACAAGAAGTTACCAAGAGTCTTTGCTCTCCTTGTACCATCGAATGAATCTGGTTCCTTGAATTTCACATGAGGCACTCCTCCACCTGAGCCATGCCTCACAGACTTCTTCAACACCGCTATTTCATCCCTCGCTTCGTCAAGAGCTTCCTTCAAGTCCATGATCTCCATTATACCTTGCTCCCTTGAAGCTTCAACGTCCTTGACCCTTTTTTCGAGTTGTGTACACATCAAATCAGTGTACTCATGTTGAGTTCGGAGTTCATCGAGCTCATCCTTCACCTTCAAGAATGCCTTTTGTTCTTCCACAACAAGGTCAAACTTTCCTTCAAAATGAGCTTCTAAGTACTCCAACCTTTCCACCACTTTCTGAATGAGATCGAAAGTCTCCACGGGACTACGAGTAGACCCTGCATGAGATTCAGCCATTGCTAATAGCCTTTTCTTCTTTTGTAATCTAGTCTCGACCATGCCCCGACTTCACCTGCAACCCAAGTCCTTGATGCCACACTTAGAGTGTTTCACCAACCTCTTTCCCTCCAAGAACCTATCTCCACGGTCACGAGCTTTGCTAGCTCTGATACCAACTCTCAAGTTGTGTATCAGCTTTCATCCGCAAGCTACACCAGCTCTGATACCAACTGTTACGCCCCCAAGCCTACGGTGGTCTTCCAACCGTGCCGGCGAGGTGCGGCACCACCCCACTGTTTCTTTTTAACCATACTTAAGTGTGCGGACTACGCCTAATTCACAACCGATAATTAGTTTGTTTTTTGCAACCAAGTAAAAAGCATTAAACCTTTATATCAATGATCACCCATACTTAATCATTATCCACAACAATTATAAAACATCAATCACACGATATAAAGTGGAGGGGAAACTCCCGAACAGTCTGCCCAACAATATATTATATATCAGATTTTCAACAGTACAATGAGCTAGTGTGCTTGGCAAAATCCAAGCCAACACTTAGCCAATTTTTACACACAAGGCAACTTGCCTTTACAATAGAGAATCTGCACCTTTATACATGAGCGAGTGCCGATACATGGGTCACCAAGACACTCGTATAATCCATGCACAATTCTGCGCGTTCCAACCGATTCGCATAACCTTCATACCTCAACCACGTCCAAGAGATTTCCCTGTGCATTTATACCTTATGAGCATGAGCTATGCGCTCAAACTGCGCCTCCCTTCCTTATGCGTAAAACGAAGATTTGTTGGTTGAATTCGATGTTTTAATGCTCCAACGCTTATGCGTATTTATATAGAGGCTAACGTGTGGGAGGGGTGGGCGAAGCCCCTCGGGCGACGCCCCAATCCTCCACACGAAGCCCCTACCCGCGCCCATATAACAGTCGGCTTCCACATGTATGCCGCTCTCATACTTGGTGTATAAACACTCAACGCATATGCTGTCCATTGCACATATCATTGTTGTTTCATCGTTCATCGTTCGACACTTCACCCGCACCGCAGGTCGCCACCGTTCATGCATCGTGTGCCTCTGCCCATGCGTGCACGCCCGACGTTCAACCTCCATGTGCGCCCACCCGGTGTTCCACCCGCGCGTGCCCGTCGTGACAACCTCCGTGCGCGCCCGCCCGGCGTTCAACCCGCGCGCGGTGCCCGTCGTGCCAACCCCGTGCGCGCCCGCCCGGGTGTTCCACCCGCACGTGCCCGTCGCATTTACCTCCGCCGACGGTCCGCCCAGTCGCCCGCGTTTGCCCGGGGCACTCACCGTGTCGTGCGCCCCGTCGCACCGTCGCCAAACTACCAAGGCGTTACACTTGGGATCCTAGTTACTGGCTTGTAATGTTTACCACCACTTGTGGGTTTTGGTATAACGGCAAACCTCCACATGGTATCAGAGCTTGGACCCAGGTTTGATTCCCCCGAGCTGCGTTTGAAGGGGGGTGTTGGAAAAATCACCGCACCTCTATAGAATCCATAATTTCCACCCTCACGATCCTAGTTAGTGGGTTGCAATGTTTCCCACTACTTGCGGGTTTTGGTGTAACGGCAAACCTCCACAAAGTTCTTTAAATTGACATCACAAGGATCACTATGTGAGGTGATCAGAGGAATGTTGTGTGATAATGCTATCATCTTCACGCCTCCACAAAGTCCTTTAAATTGACATCACAAGGATCACTATCTCAGGTGATGAGAGGAATGTTGTGTGATAATGCTATCATCTTCACAATTTCCCTAGAAAGGGAGGGGATGAAGGAATAAAAAAATGGAGGGGAAATCTCATAGTGTTATCATCTTCACAGTTTCCTAGAAAGGGAGAGGATGAAGGAATCAAGAAAATGAGGGGAAATCGAAGTGATACCTGTGTTGCTGCCGAACAATCAGCATCCATGGAAAATGAAGGTGTTGTTCAGCAACACTTGGTCTGTAGCGTGGTGTTTACAACGACTGAAACAAAGAACAGATTTTTGTGCAGAATTGGAGAACGTTTGGGAGAATGGGTCTACACGTTGCTTAGTTGACATTGAACTTAGAGGCCAAAGAAATATTGTTTTACAACGAATGCCAAGCGAACAGAGACATATTGTTTTACAGCGAATGTCGTCATACGTTGGTTAGGGGCCGAAGCGAATGGCCTTAGATTGCAGCAAGCAAAGACGGAGCTGAGAGTTCGAGCAAGCAAGACTGAGAATGAATGATATTTTGTTCTCAAGACTCTATTACACGTATTTTCTGAAGGCTCGAGTAAGTAAACCCAAGGTTAAACATTCCAAAAAGGATCTAAAGCTCTGACAGCTTCACTGAAGCATCTTATCCAAATGGATCTAATGCTCCAGCTTCAATGAAGCATCCTAACCAACTATGAGGCTAATAAGGAGCTTGATCCCCACTGCAAACAAACAAAAAATAGTAGACAAGTCCCTTAACTCATCACAAAAAGTCACAAAAAGTCTAGTCTAGAAAAAATATTGAGTAAAGACCAAAGAAAAGTGCGAAATAGATAAGACGTGACTATTAAATTGCTATACGTCCATCAAATTTACAAGTCGAGGTGAAAATAGTTTTAATTAAAAAACTTATTTTTATTTAAAAAAATCCTAGAGAGGAAAAGTGTTAAAAAATCATCGTATGTGAATCTCACATCAAATTATTTACATTACACCAATATTAGTAAAGTTAGAGATATTTATATTACACAAATAATATAATTAGGTTAGATTTGAATTGATCCATGCTTAAATTTCCTAGTGTAAAATTTAAAGAAAGGCTTATATTTGAAGAAATTTGATTTGAACTTGATAGATCCATAGCTAAAATGGATTTACACTCGTTTAATTATTAATTTTATCTTTTTAGTTTAATTTTTAATTTTATATAATTTTACTCAATCAAAATATTTTTATTCATATTTCTTTTTAATTTCTATGTAGTTTGATTGGGTCAAAATGTTTAGATAACATATTATAACTATACATTACAAAAACTCTTCCACACTAGGATGGAGAGTGTCTCTTGGCCCAAAAATGTAGTAGAATTAAATTTAAAAAAATATTTATAAAATATTTTTATTGTGAAATGAGTGTGATTTTTGGGCATGTGGTATGGATGAGCAACCATATTGGCCCATGGTATGATATGTTCATAATATCCATAGTAAAGTGGTGATGAATATCCATAATGAAATTTACACATAGTTACACAATTATTATTTTAATTTATATGGTGAAATGGATCTCTATTTATAGTTACTATTCATATCTTATATATTTTCATGTGATAGAGATGTAAAAGTAAGTTTAGGTTCTTATTAATTAAACTTAAATATGGTTATAGAATCTTTACTCTATCTTATAAGTTAAAATCAATTTTAAGTTATTGTTGCTACTTATATATTTTAATGTAATATATTTGTTATGATTTATTTTAATCAAAAAAATTATTA
>APFE031085371.1:0-13157 GCA_000404065.3 Pinus taeda | reverse complement strand
ATGATATTGGAAAGATTATAATATCGCATGTCAAATGAGAATGTATGGTTTTTTTTTTTTAAATTGAAACAATATAGGCCACATCTATCCCTCGAAGGATCAGCGCTGATTGCAATAAAGCAAGATTTTATGTGAAACTTGAGAGTATGTACTAAATCCTCCTCACATCAAAATAGTCTTATGAACTTTTGATATTCTACACGTATACCTTTTGCAAACATGTTAAAAAGGTAAAATGAACATTATCACCCAAAAGTTAAGAAGTAAATATTAAGTGGTATGTTTACTATTTTATTTTAAAATGTTGTATATTTTTAATTTAAGATGTTTTTATTTTTTTGTAATAATATAAAAACATACTCCTAAAGTTATGACTTCAATTTATTCTTTGATCTGTTCTACTCTTCACCAGCCCCGTTGGCTTTTATTACTTTGGAAAATGTTTTCTTCTTGCACTCAGGTTGCTCTCTGTTAAGGTCATCACTTTTTTCAACAACTTCCTTTCTCTTCGATGCTGATTTTTCCTTATACTCAGGATGCCCTTCATCATCTTTAGTGGTTTTCTTTCCCTGCAACATCTATGTCTTATTGGGATGGGGCTTCTCTTCTATGTCTTATTGGGATGGGGCTTCTCTTCGGCTCTTTTATGAACCAATAATGTGGATACTTTCCACATAGATGGAGGCAACACAGATGAAGACGATGCTACCAAACAATCATCATAATTTTCCTTTGAACCAGTCGAGAAAAGGTACACTTTTCGTTTTGGTCCAAACAGATCCTGTAGGATTCAAATTAACCCATGAAATTTCATTTGTAAAGCACCATATCAGTTTCTGGAGCGGCGCATTGATTTTTAAATGAATTTTAAGTTATTCAAAATTCAAAATCTTCAAGGGATATATCTTTGTTTCCTATTTTCATTAATTGAGAAATATCAATATCTGATTTAAAATTGCAAGTATGCTTCTTTCGACAATTCTATTAGTTCTTAGGTTAAATTGATTACTTGACCTTGTATCGTGGCTTCATCATTGCAAGTTTTGATTAATGTCATTACTAATATCGATATGGATTCCAATCCAACTACCACTACCTCTTAAGGGTACACATCATCCTCGGATCCTTTCTTCCTCCTTCAATTATTCAATGTTATTATTGAAAATTTTGGCTGACCTATCTGTTTTGTATCTGTCAATGGATGAGATGGTCACACAAACAATGCCTTGAAATTTATCTTTCCTTCTTGACACGCCTCCTTTCTTTCCTTCAAACGATGCCTTCTCTCTTTCCTTTCCTTGATTGGGTAAGAACAAATCATATGAGCTCCATGAAAAGGTACCACCTGAATTAATGCTAAGGAAACATAGGTCCGAGTGGCTAGAGCAAAGGATATATTCTCCTGGAATTAGGTATTCAGAGCCAAAGAGGCACCCACCCCTTCTTAGTTGTTTGGAACGAGCATGCCAACCTGCCAACCAATAAGGGCGAAGAAGCCATTATTATGAAGAAAATAATACGCATTGTCGAACCATTTGCTAACTTACCTGCACTGTTCAACAAATTTTTTTTTATTGTTGTTGACCTTGACAAAGTAATTTTTCTTGCAGAACTAATGTTGGTCTCATTTGGAATGGAATATGTAACAACCTAATTTGATCCACTATTTAATGGTGTGGAATGAATTAAAAATGGAAGGTTGTGCTTTGTCTCAATTAATGATGGATGAAATAAGAGGCTCTAAGCTTTGATGTCAATGGGATTTGTTTGAAAGGGAGAGAGTCTAAACCACTAAACCACTGCACCATAGATTATGATAATGTTGGAATATGAGTGAAGGAATTATGAGGAGCAATGATGTTGAACCTACTTTATAGATTAGAATTTTATAGAGTTGAACCTTCACTGAATATTTTGACACCATGGATTTCATCACAAAACATAAGACTATTTTAAATACAGTCAAAACACATTATCATTCCATAAATTTAATTTAATTAACTCAATTTTAGTTTATTTTATTATCACAATTAGGGATTAAATTTCAAGGGAAATGTTACATTTCAACTTGAAGAGTAAATTTTATTTTGGTTTTTGGGTATTGACATGTTAAAATAAATGAATGAATAGAAACTAAAAGCCATCATTATCAAAGCATTAATATAGCTCTAAAACGAACAATATATGAGGAAGTTGATTGACAAAATCATGATTCTAGCCAAAAATATTTCAATCCTAGACTTATCTACCTCCTCTTTTCAAGGATGACATACTTGATACCATTTAGGTGGTTTATTGATCTATATATATGTGTATTTCCTTATTTTTTTTATATATATGTTCCTAGTAGCATAGTTGCAATCCTAGGTGTTGATTTCTTGGTTTTATCATCAATTATGAATTTAAAAAAATTGAAAAAATTGTATTTCTCTTCTCTTTGTTTGATTTCCTTAATGGTAGGCTAACGAGCATAAAAGAGAATGAATGTTTTTTCATAAATGTGGATGGGGTCCCCATAAATTCAAATTGGCCACCATCATCTGAAAGTAGAAGAACGGAAAATTCAATCTTGACATTATGTAAGCTGCAAAATCCTATGCATAAGGTAGGTTATTTGAGGTCACTATACTTACGCACAAATTGCATGCCCAACTTCACTACCACCTACTCATTCTACAATGTCCACTTCGAAGAAAAAATGTATCTTATCTATTGGTGGTTGTTTGTTTAGTAGACACATTCATTGTTGAAATTCCAACACAATTTATTTATCTTGGGAAGTGCAACCATAAATATCGAGAAAATGCTTTGTTATTTGGAATCCAAAATTTGATTTATAGATTTTATGGAAGATATAAGTACACTATAGATTCTTAAAAAATAAAAAAAATAAAGTCAAGCCAACACTCGCAACATTTCAAGTTATTGAAAAATGTCAAGACAATTGTAACCAATTTCAGACATCCCAAACATAGTAACCATTTGTTATACACAAAAGACCTCCATGAATTGCTTTTCCAATGCAAAGTCGTTAAAAAATATAGGGGAAAAATGGTACATTGTCCACTACATAATATAGGGGAAAGATCATACACTACCAACTACACTTAGCCATATTCTTAAACAAATTTTGGTAGAGATCGATGTGAGAAAGGGCATGCTTCCCTTGCTTATGTTCGAAGCGGTACATTTGTACCCACCCTCTTTGGCATCAGTTATCATTATAAATTCATTTCTATCCTGTTTATTCATGAAATAGCCATCTAATGATAATCTCAGTCCCTACAACAATGCATATGCTTCTTTCTGGTTGTTAGCAGAAATTCAAAGACCCCATGAGCATGACATATTTCTTTCTTTCCTATGGGGTTATAGAGTATTCCTTTAGCACTTGTCACCTCTTACTCACACAAATCATAATTAACCAAATTGAATAGGGTTTAATTTTGTGTTACAAAATTATATATCGAAATGAAACTGGGCCTTAAATAATTTTTGCTTTCATGATTATCGAATTTGATTTTTTAGAAGACGTTCCACCTATTTATGATTTCAATATCTTGTTCTGAAACTAAAAATATCAGGTGCCTTTTTTATTATTTATGTTGAATATATTGAATTTTCATGAATGTGTCGCCATTCAAATCATTAAGATGTCATGTGTTCACATCACTAATATTTTTCTATTTCAAGTTGTAGTTTGAAGAAAGGAGTGTGATGTTGCTATTTTTCTGTTTTTATTATTTTATTTTAATATATAAACATCACTTAATTTTAGTCTAATGCATCACCTAAACATGCAAGTTGCTATGACAAAAGTGAAGATATATTTTACTATGCCTTCGATAGCTAATATAGCTGCTAGTTTTCTTGGATTTGATGATGAAGTGTTGATTAATTTCATATATGGATTCTTGGATGGGAAAGCATGCCTATTTCGTTTTCCATCTACGAAATCATTTATGCTTTTTATTTTTCATTTATCCTTTTTATTTTTCAAAATTGTTATTGGAGGATATAGAGGTTGCAATGGTGTCTTGTGAACATTTATCTTATAAGACCATTGTTATCAATTACGAGAAAGTAGAGAATCATAACATTGTATATTATGGAGGATTATCTAGTTTCAATCCAAAAATCTAATATTCGCTTTATCTTTTCTATAGGAGGTGTATGAAAACAAAACTCAAATTGCTATTATGATGTTTATATGGCACCTTATTTTCAAGTAATGGTTGTTATTTTTGGTAAAAGTGCTTATGTGAAATTGGAAATTTGTGATGCATCAAATTATGTCCATAGAAACCAAGAGTGGGGGCAATAATGTTAGTTCTCTCTAGGACTTGCATTTATTTTATGTAGCTCTAATATGAATCTATTTTCATAATTAAGTTAGTGAGTTTTTTCAATAAGGAAAAATATTACAAAACATACATTAGAGAGGTACTTGATTGATATGCGCAAAAGCAATACAAAAATTATGATTACTCATCCTTTTTGTTTGATAATTTTTTTTATGCTGATAGTATTCAATTGGCTGATTCGAATAGGACTCAAGAAACACATTACTACATGGCTACTCAATCAAAGTAAATACAAAAAATGAAGAAAACCATTTATACATTGATAGGTACAAGTTTCTCTTGGATGGAGAAATAGAGATAAATAAAATATTTGAGCCATTTGTAAGTAAAGACATTATATGGATACTTTTCCATTGGATGTCAAAAATGGTTTTTTTGTGGTTAAATTTTGGTCTAAATAGGAAAAGGATGTTATTGCAATCGATATTCCATTTGTACCTTTCAACATATAGGGAGTATGGAATTCTCGAAGAAGCATAAACATATCAAGCTATGAAGTGCACAAGGATAATTGTTCTAGAGAGATGGAAATTTCCATTTTGGATTCCTTAAAAGGATTCCAATCCTTCTCATCACATGATTTTTTTGAAAAGCCCAACTTTGTATAGGAAATAATTCTTGAGTTAGATGAGAAAATGAATTCAAACCAAAAATGGGGATTTCAATTCCCATGGAAAAACTTTGTTGGTTCATTAAACCCACATTAAATAGAGGCATCATCACATAGTGATCATGTAGGAGTTTGTATTATTACTCATGCTCGTGATATAGGAAAATCACTGATGATTATAGATTTCCTACAAATCTATCTATGTTTCTTTTGAGCGTGAAAACCATTAATCATTTCCCCAAAAAGCATGCTCCATACATGGAAAAGGGAGTTTTAGAAAGTGGAATGTTGAGATTTCCATTTATATTTTGAGCTCATTAAGGGACTTCACAATAAGGGAGTCCCATTTTAGATGATATGTAATGTTTATGTCATGTAAATTAACCCTAAAATAGGTCTATACTATTTACAACATAAAAATGCTACATGGATGGCATAAGAAGCAAAGTGTGTTCATACTAAGCTACTCTTTGTTTTACACTTTCACCAATGAAGAAAATTCCAAAATGTCTGTAGAGAAAAAGCCGATAGGAAGGTACCTTATAAGGAGTCGAGGTCTTCTAATTCTTGATAAAGGCCACATTCCTAATACTCACAAGTCAATGGTTTGGAATTTATTAATAAGAGTAAATACAAGGCTTCAAATTCTGCTATCTAGAACCTTGTTTTAGAACTGATCTATGCAGCATGAAAAATAGAACTACAAATTAGTAAGGACACCAAAAATTTATGTGTGAGTACCCTTGCATATCATCCCTAAAGACCATATTTTGTTTTGGCATCAGTGGTGTGAAATTCCAATGTAAGAGTGGATGTTAGATCAAATTTACAACTTAAATATAGTTTCAATTTTGAGATTTTATCGAAAGGAAATTTTTGATTTGTGAACAAGAATGGCTTCTTTAATTTAAGGTGTTTTATAGTCATTAATTATGGTTATGAATGTTTTATTAAATTTTGATGTCAAATTTTTCTTTACTTGAATTGTTAAAATGTAACTCAATATTTATTGAACACCCTTATTCTCACAATAGTTGATAATCTCCACTCATTGATACCTATGTATAGATTCTCATCTGCATGCTCCTAACTAGTTTTCCACAAACACCCTTTCTACATAAATAAAACAACATTATTAGAAGCTATATTATTCAAGATCATGTTAGGTGCTTAGTTGTCCAAATAATCTAGCTTACTTGCATATGTACACTACATATTTACTATTTGTTATGTGGGTTTTTTTCTTGCATCGTTATTATGATATTCATACCATGCCTTATTTTCAAGTAATTATTTTTATATTTGGTAAATGTTCTTATGAAAACTTGGAAGTTTCGAATGCATCATAATATATACATAGAAAGAAAGAGTGGGAGCGATATTATTACTGGTCTAAGGATCTTGTCATGTGTTCATGTAGCTTTGTATATCAACCTATTTTCATAATAAAATTAGTGAGTCTTCTCAACAAGGAAAAATATTATGGAAGATACATTGGAGAGGTAATTGATAGATATGCGCTAAATCAATCCAAAAGTGTGATTGCTCATCCTTTTTATTTGATGATTTTATTTATGTTGATAATCTAGGGAAACAATAGTTGATTATATGGTAGGTATAGTACTAGCCTCTTCACTTCCTATAAGCTTGAATGAAAAATCTCAAACATTTATGAAATGTAAAAATAGTTAGTTTAGAGGAAAATGGTATGTGAGAGATAATGATGTCTAGAAACATCTTGGGTGCCTAGGATAATGATAATCATCCAGGAAATATACTTATGAGTGGGAAGAAATAAATTCAAAATAATGTACAAATTCAAGTCAAACAAAAAGCTTCGTGAAATAATGCTAGTCTAGCAAGAGACTGTGATAAGGTATATGATAAAAGAAAGGAGAGTTATGATCCATAGAGTTATTGTAGACTTATAAAAAAAATCATAGAATGTATTCTTTAGTTTATCTCAATCTGGAATGCTCATTCAAAGAATTTTTTTCCTCATCCGATTTGATTTTTCTAGAAAAATGGTGATGCACTTCTAGATGTCTTGCTAACATTTGTAGCTCCAATCAATGAACCATATCAAGATGGTAATAAGCCTCTGCATTGGGCTTTGAAACATGACACTCCTCTTAATGGATGCATTTTAAATTTTTTGATTGTTGAAAAAAAATAGATCTCAATGCTACTGTAACATCTGGAAACAATACAAGATCAAATAATATTCACATAGTTGTAGGTCATGGCCACCTTGAAGAAATCCTATTAATAATAAATAAGCATGGTGGAAGTATAAACCTTCACACAAGAGCAAGAGAGGCCCCTCTAGATTATGTCATGAATAATAACCATCTTGCATCTACTTCTCTCCTGTTGAAACATGGAGCCAATAGATATGTATACTGTTTGAGATATAAAAAGTCTATTCAACTTTTATAGTCATCTTAGATGAGTGCGTTGTTGAGTCTACATGATGAAGAGTTTGTTTCTAAATCACTTGATAATATTATAGATTCTCAAAGTTACATTTTGTCTCCGATTAAGAAATATTTTACAGGGTTCAAGTATTCAAGTATTCACATTCCCATAAATCATGTGTGATTGATTCAATGCTTCTAAGTAGTTTGTCTACTTCCAAACATGTATCTTCTTTGCAACATGTTTCTCATCTTGGAAATCCTCCAATGGGTAAATATTTCTTAGAAATTGTTGTAGAGTCTCCATAGAATCTCCACATATAGTCTTTCTCAAAATTCCCTTCTTCCAATGAACATGAATCTGAGAAGACTACAAATTTGACTTAGCAAATGGTCTATAAAGAATGCTACAAGTGTATAAATAGTTCAGATTAATCTTTCAATGTGAAGGAGATACATGTTACTAACATAGTTACACTACTTCCATCGAACTTTATTTTTGTTTATATGTATCTTTATTCATGTGTTAATAACTTAATACAACTTTAATTGTTAGTATTTTGTAACATAAATGGTTAAATGGAGACTGATAGTTAGAAGAAAGAGTTTTACATTATGCTTGTGTGATTGATTCTTATGAGATGTTCTCACCATTTTTTAGGTTCTGGAAAACTCACATACATGGATGTTGATGAGGCCGATTAGTGTTCAGGTTTACATTTTGTAATTTTTTATCATTCTCATAAATGTGTTGATCTTGTTCTGAAGAAGGGGAAAATCATTCTCTCTTTGCATTCAAGGATGCCTATAGGGGAATATTTATGGGATCCAAGCCTTCATGTTAACTCAAACTTCTCCATTGATGCATATGAAATTGTTAGAAGAGTTGGGGAAAATGAAATAAAAGTCTTGAAACAAATTGGTTTTGTTGTATTTGAAAAGCATAAAGATACAGATGAAGTCGGACAAATGAACTACATTCCATTAAAGGTCAAGACAATGGAACTTAAGAAATTAATGACTCGTACAACATTGTCTGCGAGAGATGAGGTGGGTAGCACAATTCTTTGTCTTTGTGGTAATCATCTACATTGGATGGTGTTTTTAACAATATTCTTGAAGCGAGTGGTTCAAGTCAACTTAATGGTGCTAATGATGATAAGGGTAACTCATGGATGCTTCAATTTCTACGGTGAGCCGTGTGCCGAAGCGACCAAACGCAAATTATTTTTCATCTAAAACATTAGCTTAGAACTCTGGTGTGAGTCTAGCTATACCCATAACTTCTTTTCACAATGTTTTGGAAGGAGATACATTATCTAGTGGCCAAAATCAAGATTCTGAGTGTTATGAAAATTAGTATCGTTATGCTCCACAAAAAAAAAAATATAATTTTCAAATTTCAAGTGTTTCAACCTAGTACTATATGCCTGAAAATACACTACACAAAAATTTCTCAATTGATTTTTCTATAATGGTTTGTTACCTGAGAGTTTTAGATATTTCCAGGATTATAAAATTTCATTTGGGTCAGAAGGACATCTGAAAGTTTCTCCACTGTTAAACAAATTATCACTTTAGACTGACAATGGACACTTTCAATGATTTAATAACCGACATGAAAATATTGCTTATGATTTAATTCAACTCAGTAAATATAAAAATGTAAAAAACCAAACCTATTGAAATATTACTACTTTTCTTTTCACATATCCCTATATGTAATCATTTTTAAACGTGATGAAAATGTATTCTTCATCAATTTTGATTACTCCCTCTATTTTATTTTCGAAATATCTCAATTATGAAAATATATGCTTAGACTTTTTATTAAAAAATGTAAAAATATAATTGTGTACAGCTTTTGAGGGAAAATAAAATTAGGATATTTTTCGAAATCAAGAAAAAAAAACATCACCATTTTTCGTGTCGGCTTGCCAAAAATAACACCGCGGTAAGTATATTAAGTTTAAAATGATATGAGAAGCATATAAACCCTTAAGGAATAGGAACAAAGGCGTGTGATCCGGCTATCATATTTCCAATTTCTTCGCGGTACGTGTTGAATCTTCGCCGAGATATCTATCTTTCAGAAAGCGACGGGATGGAGGAATCAAGAAATGGAAGCGAAACTGATAATACCCGTTTTGCGATAGAAATTTTTGAGAGAATTAATGGTCATTTGAATGGGAACGGGAACGGGACGCTATGGAAAAGATATCTGAATTCCACGGAAAATGATGATATTGCAGATGAATGTGCTGTTCACGAACACTTGGTCTCTAGCGTCGTGTTTACAAGGATTGAATCAGAAAACGGGTACACGTGGAAATTAGAGAACGTTTGGGATAATGTGTCTATACGTCGCTTAAACGATATTGGACAGAAAGCGACGTCTGAATGGCATCCTGTGATGTACACTGGACCAAGGAATATCCAGGTTGCAATGGCTGAAAACGCGAATGTTGTTTTGTCGCGAATTATCAAAGATTGGAGCCGCCAAGATGGAAATGTGGGGATCCAGCAATTCGTATGGAGCGGCAGTTTTGCAGATTGTCATCGAGTACTGCAACTCTTGGAAGCCAATGGTAATTCCATACAATGGAGAGCTGAACGTTTTGACCTTCATACACATTTGCGACAGCAATATATTTCTCGCCATGGCAGTTATCCCACAGCTGCTGCTATGGCGGCTGTTGATTCTTGCCCAACAGTTATCATTCCAGTCGAATCCTCATGCGCTGGTGATGGTGATGGTGATGGAGAGGGCGACATATTGATCTGTGCCATTTGTCAAGATATGCTCTGCACTCGAATTGCAAATCGACTGCCTTGCAATCACCTTTTTCACAGGAACTGCCTTTTCCAATGGTTTTATTTGAAACTCGAATGCCCTCTATGCAGGCGTCAGTTTCACAGCTAGATAGCCTCAATGGTTTCATGTTTTTAAATATTTTTCGGGTTTCTGGGTTTCCACAGTTTTTACATTTACAAAATTGCTAGCTTAAGGATATTTGTGATGGGAATTGTGTTGGATATTTTAAAATTGAAATTTCGGTGGCTTTATGGTTTTGTTGCGGTGAATATTGTTTTCTAAATAATATTAACCGTATCGCGCATGCTTTTTATTTTTATTATAGACATTGTTTTAATTAACCACATATTGCATGTGTTTTATTTTTATTATTACATTGTTTTAATTAATATTTTCATAAATATGCATTCTATCCCGTGGATAATAAGTACTTAAATCATTGTAGATCGAATTATGAAATCAGATCAATGTCTTATCACCATGATATAGATCGTGATTCGAAGAGCTAGAGCACATCGCTTGGGAGAACGGAACTCTACATAGGATCCCACTAACCACATTCAATGTTTTCATATGTGTTGTACCTCCAAATCCATAATGGGGATTCTTATATGTCTACGCCTCTTTCAAAACGCCCTCACCAATGTTGTCGCAGAATGGTATGTAGATTAACCCGATGCATCTAATTCAATGTTTGTGGCCCTTTCTAATGTCATCTTATCTTACATCTAGTTACTTATTTGTTATGACATCGTTACTCAACTTATGATCTCATTTTGTGAACCTTATGCAAAACTCCTAAATAAAAATACAAGGATTGGTTCCTATGATCACTCGTTGCATCAATTGGTATTTATGTCCCATCCTATCTCCCTCAAATAAAAAAAGAAGTCTTGCAAGAGGATTTACTTTTTGATCTTGTCTATTGCCAATTGGGTTATGATTATATCCTCCCCAATGTCACCCATCTTGGTGCTTCTTCTCCACTAGGGGCATCTCACATTGTACATAGTGTAATTGGATTAATATCTTGCTTATAACCTACCCCATATTTTCAAGGATTTATCACTTACGACCAACCTCAAAGGCCACATGTAACATCCCTCCTGAAATTTCTTTGTAATAAAAGTTAATAAAGAAGAAATAATAACCATGGTTATGGGACACTTATATTCTAATTGAGTCCAATCAAAGTGACCATACTACTTGGAGGTGTTGTCGTGGAAATGGGAGAACTAACCCCTTATGCTATGGGAACATGAGAACTACCCTCATGTATTGTGGGAACTAGACGATTTCCTCCTTGTGCCATGAGAATGAGAGAACTATTCCCGAGTTCATATAACTTAAAGAAACCAGAAGAAACTGAGCAGTATGAAGTTCACTCTCTACAGGAAAGGTAAGGTCAACTTTAGGTGGAATGGAGTCAACCATTTTCTCAACCAATAGTTGAATGGGAACTTATTCATTGGACCCACTTTAGAGAGAGTGGGATTGACTAGAGATGGATTTTGATTAATCCCTTCATCAACTAGTGCAGGATTGGGAGAAAGCTTTTGGTACCTAGTTGAAAGTCATGGATCAAAAGATGTAAGGTTTTCAAACATGTTTGAGGCTTCATCCGTAACTTATTGGGAAATTTGACTTTACCTTTTTAGCATGGACCTTACTATTGCTAGGTGAGGGTTTGTCACTAGCATGATCTCTAGAAGTTGAAAATAAACGATGATGTAAGCCTTTGAACCACATTTCTAATACCTTTGGGATACTAGGACCCTCTTTAAGAACATCTTAACCCTTACATAACATGTAAATGAATTTAACTTTGCCGGGTTGATTGGAAGAATTTTCCATAATTGTTGCATCTCTAGGAATGGTTGATTGATTGCCCCCCACCTTATTTTCCTTCTTCTTCATCATCCTTTTCATCTTCTTCTTAGTTCCTCTTTACTAGAATAAAGAATTTCACAAGGGAAAGAGGAAGAAAGTGACGAGGAAATAATACATGAAGAAGCCAAAGGGTCAACTTTAGGATCAACATGGGGTAGATGTTGTTCAGGTGGAGGAGATCTTGTTTCAGAAGAAGTTTGGGCATTCAGAACCATAAGGGTTGAAAATGACCAAGGAGTTGTTCAATGGGGATGATGTTTTTATGTGACCAATTAATTGATTTTCATAATTAAAAAGACGAACAAAAAAGAGGCGTAAATAGCCATAAATACTTTCCAAGCAACTGTGAACTGCAATATACAACTTGGTGAATGAACTACTAAATGTACGTGTAGGAAATCTTCTTGAATGTTGTGTTTAGTGCATCACAATATATAAAGTTGTCCACTCAGTTACATATGGTTGGATAATAAACTATAGGGGACTCCCAAAATATACTTTTCAGGTGGGAGTGCAATATGTAGAAGTATTGTTTAATGTGTAACTATTCCATGAGTGCATCCACATATACTTTACATGCATGGAGTGTTATCTAGTATACCCAAAGTTACGTGGAGAACCATCCTATACTCTCACATAAGTGGAATGAGATTTCACCCCAGGATACAATGTTGGCAAACAATGACAGCTCTTATGTTTGACGTTGGAACATGTCTCAAAATCAATGTCACTTGTGCACACCTATTATGCAAATCTAGCATCAGAAAAATAACTCTTTTTAATTTGAATGAAAGTTATACAATGTAGGGAAGAGGAGCAAACAATAATGCAACAATCAAATATGCAACAAACTAGATCTTCCTAACTATATATTTCAATTTCACTATTTCAATTCCATTCAAAGCATTAAAAAAGGTCAAACCATGCCATGTAATCTATCCATGGTTCCCCTCAAAACTATGGAGAGGAGGGGGAGGAAAGGGCCACGGGGAGGGCTAAGGGCAGAGTAGAGAGTGGTGGAAAGGGAGGATTAACTGTTTTTTATTTTATTTTTTAATTGT
>APFE031085364.1:63529-81625 GCA_000404065.3 Pinus taeda | reverse complement strand
CAGACATCAAAGACCCATTAGAAGAGGAAAATGAGCAAATGAAAGTAGAAAATATTGTGGAAGAAGACAATGATGAAACTCTAGAGGACGAAGAGTTTGGATTACATGACATTGTTGATTAAATTTAAGTTATACCTGGAAATTAACTTTTGCAATGTTTTGACTCTGACATTTTATGAAAAGAATAATCAATCAATTAAAGTTGTTATGTGTCCAATATTTGTAATTTGTGATTTTCACATTGATTTTAAAGTTAATTATTATTTCTTGAAAAAAAAGTGATTATTATTATTTTTTTGACATGAAATTCATAAAAAAAACTATTATTTAACCATTTTTAGTTAAAATTTTTGTATAAAAATTGTGATTTGACATGTCAATTATAGCAAAAAATTATCAAAACGTGTAGGTTTTTTGTTATATTTATGTTAAAAATGGTTATTTTTATGTCCATTGTTAAAAAATATTGTTTTTTAGAAACAATTATTTCATGTGGATTGAAAAATTAATTAAGGATGTATAAATATGTAGTTTATCTAAAATTCAAACTATCGACTTTTTAATTTAAAAATGCAAAACAATAAAAACCCCACTAAAAAAAAATGAAAATTAAAATAGGAAACAAGAAAATATGAAGAAAATGACCACTTCAAAAACTATCAAATTTAGAAAATAATTATTTACATTTCATACACTAGAAAATTTAAAGTCAAAAAATAGGTCTTTTAAAAAAAAGGTGTGATGCAGAATACTCACGTTTTTAAATCAGCATGAAAATCACTACCATTCTAAAACGTAATGTACATGAAAAAAATTAAGGTTCCAAAAACTATGCTCTAAAAAAAACATGTGTGTTCTACATCAACCCTTTTCAAAATGAGGCCATTTTTTTGCTATCTCTACGAAACGGGTGACAGTATCAGTTCCCGTTTCAAAGTTTACATTGTTTATCACACAATTGTTCCATTTTTCTAAGTGCTTTAGCCACTTGATTCTCCTTGTCCTTAATATACTTAATCTCAAAATCAAACTCACTAATCATGGCCAACCATTTAGCTTTCCTGACATTTAGTTTGGATAATAAAATAAATTCTTCATCCCTCCATGATCAGTGATTAGAGTGAATAATTTTCCAAGGAGGTAGTGCCTCCACATCTTCAATGCATGGATAATGGCATCCAACTCTAAGTCGTGAGTTACATAGATATGGTCATGCTCATTTAAATAACATGATTCACAACAAAATACATGGCCTTCCTACATTAAGACTCCATCAAGTCCGTCTTTTCAAGAATTTGTGCAAGCCAAAAAATATTCTCCTAGTTCTAATATTATTAGCATTGGTGCATTGGTGAGCAATTTCTTCAATTGATCAAAACTTGTAGCATATTCAATTTTCCATTCAAAATTCTTCCCCTTCTTTTGCAACACAATGATTGGATAACCAATCTTGGAGAATTTTTTTATGAATCTCCTGTAGTATCCTTCCAGTCCCATAAAGGATCTAATATTAGTCACATTTTTCGGTGTTGGTCAGTCCATGATGGCCTTGATCTTCTCTAGGTCAATAGCTACTCCCTACTTTGAGAGAATGTGTCCCAAGTAATGGATTTATGACTGGAGGGAGTGACATTTACTAAGCTTTGCATAAAGTTTGTGATTTCTTAAATATTGTAGCACTATAGCTAAGTGGTCCTCATGCTCCTCCTTAGTTTTTGAATAAACCAATGTGTCTTTGATACAAACCACTACGAATTTATCCAGGTAAGGGTGCAAAAAATTGTTCCCTAAGCACATAAAAGTTTCAAGTGCATTTGTATGCCCAAAGGGCACTACCACAAACTCATAATGCCCGTACCTGGTTTGGAATGTTTTCTTATGGATGTCTTCATCTTTAAATCACACTTGATGATATCCAAAACTTAAATAAGTGTTGGATATTATTGTTTCTCCCCTTATTTGATCAAATAAATCATCAATCCATGGTAGGGGGTATCTTTAATTGATGCACATCCTGATTATGCCATCTTTCTTTTCTACAAATAATATTGGTGCACTCCATGGAGACACACTTGGCCTTATACATGATTTTTCCAACATTTCTTTGAATTTTAGATTTAGTTAAATTATCCCTAGAGTGCACATTATATATGGAACTTTAGATTTTGGGGCTGCCCCTAGCATTAATTCAATGAAAAAGTCCACTTCTTTGTGAGGAGGCAACCTTGGGATTTCTTCATGAAATACAACCTTGAAATGATTTAAAATGGGATGCTTCATTATAATGTCTTGGCGATCACCCTCGACATTGTTGTTAGCTTTGATGGTGTTGTTAATTTGAATATTAAATAAGATGCACCCATTCTTGTGACTTATTTTGGCTTGCATGGTTTCCATTAACATCATGAATGTGAGTTTTAATTTCCCTTGCAATATTCTTCTTTCCCTAGAATCATCTAAGCATTATATGGATTTCTCAAAGCGGTCTACCTTGGTGTGATGCATATATAATTATTCCATTCCCAATAGTTTGTTGTATGCTACTAGTGGTAATAAGTTCAAATTGGCAAAAGTTAGCATTCCATTTAGCTCTAATGGGTAGGCTCTCACCCAATGTTCCTCTCTTTTCTTTGCTCCTGCAGCTAGTTGGACCTACCATGATTCCTCATGCAATTTCTCAGACAAATTGCATTGATCCATGATTCATGTGCTAACATAGATATAGTTAGACCCTAGATCAATTAAAATAGATATATTTCAGTCACAAATCTTACCTTCCATCTCAATTATTGATGCTTGATAGTCGACCTATCGGTTGTCGAACATTGTGTAGATCCTAGGTTCTCTCTCGACCTCTTCTTGGATTGTTTCGGCCTCCCAAATGTTGTACAAATTTGACGCATCATTTTTATGTTATGTAAAATCCTTCCTCATGTGATTTCCCCGACAAGTCCAGTATTTATGTGGTCCTCTAGAAAAATTGTTGATCTCTTCTCTTACGGGATGGTTACATCAACCTCTACTCTCATAATTAAATTTTTGTTGGGCCTGGTTCTAATTAGATAGAGTCGAGCCTTCCCTTTTTCATTTCTTGTGGCCTCCATTCCTTCTTATTCCCTTTTCCTTTGTATCTTAGACCATTTATTTCCTTCCACTCACTCTTGGATTCTAGTTTGTGTTTTTGATTGTTTGTAACAATGCTTGAATTTTCATATTACATGTTCCAATGTTCATGGCTCATCAAATTTGATTCCATATTTGAAGGAATGAGGTAGTCCAATGATGAATCTCTGAACATTATCATTTTACTCCTTGAGGTAAGGCACATATCGTAGTATATCTAGGAATTTAGTAATATAATCCTCATTAGACATCTGCCCCATTCTAAGCTCATAGAACTCCTTGGATTTTCTATCGCAATACATTTCAGATAGATATTTTCTCCTAAAATTTCCCTCGAACTCACCCCAAAAAAATTCTTCTTCTTTTATGTTTTTTGCATTCTTTAAGTATTCCCACCATATGTCACTTTTTCCTTTCAGGCTAAAGGTAGCCACCTTTTCTTTCATATTCTGAGAGTAGTCATGAACCTTGAAGAACATTTTCATCCCCAGCAGTCATGGCTTAGCATATTCTACTTTCTTTGCTTCACCATCAAATATAGGAGGTTTGGATTTCTTAAATTATTATGGTACATACACCATTCCCGTTATCTTTTCATAATGACGATGATGATGGTGGTGTCTCTGATTATCACTAGGTCATTGTCTCTAGTGGTTTGTCTTACCTTTTTGGGTATGTAATTGAGTACCCTCTCTTATAGTGTCCTCATTTGAAAGAAAAAAAATAACTTTTCTTGGATCTATGCTCTCATCTTCTTGATTAGTATTTTATTCTTGTTCCATGGAACTCTACCTACCTCAATGGTTAGCTCCCCATTCATGCTGCTTTTTCCTATGTAAGTCTGAGAGTTTCTATAGTATGACTGCATTGATTTCTGATTATCTCTCCTATTATTTGACAAGCCTTTCATTTTTAGCCTTACAAATTCTTATTTATGCCCTTAAACTCCTCAAGTTATCAATTAAATTAGGAGAATCTGAACCTCTTCCACGGTTCAACCTATTTTTCTTCTTACTCATGTTGTGAGCGGTCAGAACTATATAGTACCCTCTTACTATTAATTTCTTGGCCCATTAGTTCTATGTTGTACCATTCTTTGTTATTCTAGTGATATTGACCTTCATGTCTTTAGCCTGGGTGTCTTTTATGTGTTGTCATACACATGCATAATTTTTAGATTTTAATAAAATAAACATTATATCATTGGCTTGCTGATGGAAATCTGCTAGTGTATAGTTAGCATGAATAAAATCAAATACATCATTAATGCCTCTTCCAATGCATTAGTATCAATAAAATCAAATACATCATTATTTCTATCCAACATGCATACAAGGATACCTCATACCATACACACAATCAATCCATAACAATAATTAGGGTTATAACACTTATCATTATTCTTTAATGCTTCATTGGATATTCAAAGTCCAATGTTGAACCTTTGATGGTTACTTCTATGATGGAGCCCACTCAATCCAAGTGTTTAACATGGAGTCTATGATACCACTCGGTAACATACCCCTACTAAATCCATCCAAAACCAACGTTAGAATGAGAAAATTACTATGTTGACCTAATCTCTAAGGTTCTGTTATGGAAATGGGGTCTTCTCTTTCACAACTACTTCTGAAATTAAAATGCATGACATCATTGCATTTGTCTCATTGATACCTTTCCAATAATATAAATTTTACCTCGATCTGAATTATGGATCAAGAGATATGACCCTTCAAAGATAGGTCAATTCAACCTTGCCACATCATCATTGATTCCACGTGCCAATCACATGCTAACCCACATGGTACCTTATGCGCCATCATTTTTATCATGGACAAATCCACATGGATAGGCACACTACTTCGATGTTAGCCTAATTCACAAATTTGCAGCACAATAAAACTTAACAAAAGGCCCAACCCTCAATCCCTAACCAAGATTCAACTTTACCTCCCTCCGGGATATCTCTACCTTTGGGCCTTGACTAGCCCAACCCCGACCTGGCCATTTGGTCCAACCCCCAAACCCCTAACTGACGAGTCCCACTAATGGCTTGACATACACACCTTAGGTTGGACACAATTCTACCTGAGGTCTAGCCTTTCCAACCGACCTCAGACTTGGCAAGTCCTACATGAGACTTCACGCCATTATTGTGAGCTTTTTACACTTTGAATATTTTTCGAGTTTTCTTCTTATTTTACAAAGACACTATGACTTGTGACTAATTCAATGAAAATACACAAGAGTTCCATGACAAACTTGTGAATTAAATGTACATGAGGATACACTCTATGAATGTGCATTTGAGTGTATTGCTTTACAATTACAGGAAATTCAATCCCACCTCCCTGCCATAATAGATCAATGTATGCATTTATTTTATTTATCTTATGACATCTCAACTATTCAAATCAATATGAATAGAAAATGAGAAAACAAATATTGCTCATCAATTTAATGAAAAAAATATATAGATTCGTGTTCACACAACACATACAAAAATTCAACCTTTCTTCAAGAAATTATACAGCAATCCAACTTTATTGTAGTAATTACAGGAATCACATTCCTTTTTAAACATGGAATGTGCATCCTTCACATTTTCCATGATAGTTAAACCTCATAACCATCATGCATATAAAATCACTGGCACATTAGTCATATTGAGCACTACTGTACATACAAATCAGAATTATACCATTCCTCAACACCGGTTGATGCACTTAATACATCTTTACTTAGAATATTGACCAGAGTCTTAGCTTACAGGAACCAAATCTCGTAAATATGATTATATTCAAGTGGTTTAATCAACATGACTAATACTAAAGATATGAGCACTCCAAATCATTCATGAAGCTAAGTTCCATACATATTAGTAACATTTAAAATCAACATAGAAAGTATTCGTTCGAAATTCACTTACACATATAAATGAAATAAGCACTTATCTTATATCCAAAGATTGTGAAATAAGATTCATATTTCAACTCTCCACCCAACCTTAGACACACTGCAACCAAGCCTTTCTTGTAGTAATCATCCCTGAGCCATATTCCAAAGTTTGAGGAGGAGTGCTTAAATTGTAAAAATCAATACTTCTGACGGAAATAGGGCCTCCAAAGGAAACCCACCTTTACCCACCATCCACTTAGAAGTTAACATAAGGAGCAAGAATTCACCTCCCTCGAGTTTTATCAATGGCTCATAGTTGTTACATAATAAAGATTTCTAGCTTAGTCAGCTTTAACTCTAAGGTTCTTCCTAGCATAAAAACTTACAATTCAATACCAAGAGCAGAGTTATTTCTACTTTTGGGAAGGTTTATTAGTATATAAGCTACCGTGGGGTATGGAAATCACTATTCCAAGTAGTTCTTCAATGAGTCCAAGCACCAATGCTTCAACCCCAAGGAAACACTTGGTGGTTCATCAACCTCAAAAGTACCTGAGTGTCTCCACCTCTTGGACAGTAGGTTGATCAATCTGCAAACTTCCCAATGGGTTCTTCAAATCATGGCAAGCCACTTACAACGGTTTCATCAGCTTCAAGTCAAGCCAATTCTCTTTAAATTCTAAGCCAGCAAGCCACACATGGTCCTTTAACCCATTGAGTTGTCACAAAGAAATCTCTCTTTATCAGAATGAGCATTGTTCCAAGTCTAGGAAAAAATAGATCATAAATGAACCAGACCATGTAGAACAACACCAAAAAATAATAACACCCCTCTACTCCCATCACTTATCTCTTAAATAATTATCTTCTCATCCTGCAATTCCAATGTTTTCCATTTCTTGGTGCGTAGAGATGTTGGCCTTTTTCTTTGTGTGCAAAGGTGTTTTCCTCTTCTGCTTTGCGCAAAGGTAATTCTCTTTTTCATTAATTTCTCATGATAAGGCTATCGCCTTCATTTCTATCGTCACCATTATGTGGGTTTAACCTCTATGTTTCCCCTCTCAATTTGTCGGCGTAGCCATATTTCCATTTAATTCCCACTCTCTCTTTTGCATATTTTTTCAAGGAGTTGATATGGTTCACTATTATTTATTTTTGCAATCGAATTTATTGTGAAACGAGTTCACTAACACACAAAATCTGACATTAATATTAACTTGATCTCCTTAAGCATATCTCCCTCCCCAAACTTTGGAATCTCTGCCCCAATTTCTCAGTCATTTTAATTTTAACAAAAAAGAGATAGTTTTTAAAATTAGAGGGTAGCGGGGGTTGTCACAAAATATATATTGAAATTTGTTCTCCTCAACTTGTGAAGGAGTTATATAATCACAATTGAAATGATCAATATATTTAAATAAGATATGAAACCAATATAGATCCATTTTAACTAATGATCTATCATGGGCCAAGAGGGATCAAATCTATTTTAGAGTACGAATTTTGAAAATAGGTTTGCAACTCAAGAGATTTCACCCCTAAGCTTGATAAACATGTGGCTAAAATGAATGAATATATATATTATATATATATATATATATATAATATATATTATATATATATATATATATATATATATAATCCATTTGAAAAATAGGTTAACACCTCAGGGATTCACCCCTCTTGAATCTTGATAAACACGTGGATAGAAGGGATTAACTTTCATTAAATCTTTGCTAGGTTTTAGAAAAAATTGACTGGAAAGGAACAAAAATGTAAAATGTAGACCACTAAAATGATATATATATATATATATACATATAATATATTATATATATATATATAATAATTATATATATATATATTCCTTTAATATTTTATATATATTTACAATTTTTTTTACATAATAATATATACATAGTGAAATTAAATGCATATATTAAATTAAAAATTGAATGAATTACACAATCCTCCTTAAAAATAATAATATTTTATTTTAAAATTATTTTCGCCTTTGAAAAAACCACACACACATTAATATAGATATTTAAATAGAATATATGTTTTTATGAAATATTTTTTTAAAATATGAAAATCGGACATCTTTCTCGACTTGGAAATTAAGAATATAAGATTTTTTTATTTTAACTTTTAATTACTTTATCTCTCTTTAAAGTTTGATTTAAAATTATGCCACTAATATGCACATTGGAATATTTGTATTTATAGTTCTTTTAATGAAATATATATATTCATTATGCCCACAAGGCAGTGGCAGGGTGTTCTATTAAGGCACTTCGTGGTGTAAAGGTCACCGATTTGGAACTTTGTGGGCAAAAATCCAGCCATACTAAAGGGCAGTGTGGACTAGGCAGCATGCAACCCCTAGATGATTTCTGGGCACAACTTTAGAAAGGTGGAGAAGATGTTTTATTTTGTTATTAATATATGGCCTCTTCTTCTTCTTAATGATATCTTTGTATATACTTATATTTGGAAGCTTAATGCTTTCATTAGGGGTGTCTTTGATTTCTTTCCTGGCAATTTTACAGTCTTTGTCATACCAAGGATTGAAAGTTATATTATTTTTCTTATATGAATTATTATTAGAGAATTTTATAATGGTGGTGGACAGGGTAGTATTAAAATGGTAATAGATTTGATCAATGTTGTTATTATAAGTCAAGGAGCCTAAATCCCTTTCCAAATCTCTTAATAAAGGGTCGACTTTTCTTCTATCGAAGTGAATGTGACTTTTTCTTTCATTGTTCTCTTGCATGTGGGTGATATGCATAACAAGATGGAGGGATAAATATAGAGGTCTATGGTCAGAGTCAAGCTCGAACCTATTAAGAAGCTCAAATTTTTTAATATGGCTGAGGACATGGATGTTAGAAATTGCATAATCCACAATGCTGCTACCCAACCCATGTAAACAGTTCATCTAACTGGAGAGAGGCCATTTATTAATATCATTACAAATGATTAGGTCCTGGGAGCTACAAAGATTGAGGAGCTCGGTGCCGAATAATTTCTTGATTATGTCTTCAAATTTTCTCTTGAATCTATTAGCTAAGTCACCATCCTCATCAAGCCACAAGGGGTCGGGGTTAGAGTTGTTACTTAACATAATAGCTTGGTTAGTAACAGTTCGAGCATTAAAGTCCCCAAGAAAAAGGATATTGCCTTCATTCCTTAGGTTGTAGATGTCTTTTTCTAAAGTATTGAAGGGACAATCCTTATCCACGTTATTTTTCTTATAGGATGTAGAGTTGATAGGGACGAAATAGTAAATTGCAAGAAATATCCTATTGGTTGTAGAATCAAAGATCTCGATCCAAATTTATTGATTGAAGGGCTTAGTTTTATGAAGTTGAATGTAAGAGGAAACAATGTTCCTAATATAATAGGCTATACCACCCAAACCTCTCTTGGAGGATTTCGTATTCCAGGCAGACCAAAGAGTGAGCGCGTCAAGGTGAGGGACCCTATATTCGTCATGCTCCCAAGTTTCAACTAAAAGAATAAGATCAACCATTAGGAATTTTGAGGTCTAAAATGGACCTCCTAAGAAAAATGTACAACCAAAATAAACTTTATAAGAACCAATTGGATTCAAGATGATAATGTCAACCATGGGGGATGATTCACCATTTTTAGAGTAAACAAGTAAAAAGATTAAAAAATAATAAAATAATAAAACTACTTTTTCAACTCATATTTTCAACTTATCTCTCTAAGGTTTTACTCAAATTTACATCGAGAGTACTTGTTGGATGCAAAATTTAATTCCTCATCCAAGGAACACACATGTTCCATACTTTCGATGGATCCTACTATACAAAAAATGGAAATACATTGCAAATGTGATTGCAACCGCGTTTTTCATGTATTTCTCATTTTTCGTGTAGTAGGGTCCATTAAAAGAATGAGTACTCCTTGGATGAGGATTTGAATTTTTCATCCAACGAGTGTTTCCGCTTGAAATATGAGTAAACACATAGGGAGATAAGTTGAAAATACGAGTTGAAAAAATAGTTTTTTCATTTTTCCACCTAAAATTTGATGATGTAATCTAATATTATTTTTTATTTCCATTATTATTTTATAATTTCCTTAGGAGGCCCATTTTAGACCTCAAAAATCCCTTAATGATCACTCGAGATCGAACTTAAGTTAGGACCTTTACACCATGAAAAAGCACAACAATTCCATAAGAGGATTTGGAGTGATGTTATTCCCTATTTATCACTCATGTTTGGGACTTTGTCACTAATAATAGCTTTTATGTTCCTAATGATTGTTAATTTTCCTTATTTTCTTGCCTCCTTGACCTTTTGTACTTTTTTCCTAAGTTCACCTTGGTCTTCTGGAATGAGATCTTCATTTATAAAGATTCTCGTTTCTTTTAGTCTTGAGGATTTCCCGAGTAGATCTAATTTATGGTCATTACAACTGAGCTTGACACAAATTAGTCTATGTTTATGCTCAAATATCTTTCCTACCCTTATTGCTTCGGTGATATAAGTTGTTTGAATTTGATATTTTATCTTTAATTGTTCTTTACCTAATTCTAATGTGTATTCATTGTTTTGTTCTTCTATACCAACAATTATAAGGTGCAAGGCTCTTTTGTGGCGTTCATGGTTGAGTACAATTAGTTTATTAATTTCTTCTTTTACGGGTTTAATATCTAATTTATTCCTTGTGTTATTTAGGGCTGAGTTGTTATGTAGTCGTTCTTTTATATTTTTAATCTCGCTTTTCAAAGTGTCATTTTTTTTTACCATTGTTTGTTTGTTGTATTTGATTTCTTGAATTCTACCTTTCATTCCTTGGAGTTCAGTCTCGAGTGAGAGTATTTTATTTTCAAATGATTTGTGGTTATTGTCAAGCATTGTAGTTAATTCTAATTTAAAATGGTTTGCTCTTTCTTCTCTTCGTCTTTCTAAAGATTCAATATACTCAGAAAGACTTTCTAGAGTAATTTTTCTTGGCCTCCCTTTACTAAAGGGGGGTTTAGAAATATGAGAAGAAGTACTCATAGTGGAAATAAGAAAAACTTAACAAGAGGAGAGTAGGTGGGAATGTATGCACCTATCAAAGTTGTATGTAGTGGTGTTTGTAACACAGATTTAATTGGATGGAATGTTTGTTGGATATTCTATCCTTAGACTTAGAATTAACCCTAGATAACCCTCCATTATCTCAGGGATGATTTCATCCTGCTACCACAGTCACCGCCTAGATACCATGTTTTGCCACAAACCAAGCCTCGGAGGTGCCTCAAAGATGTTTCCCTACCACAACCAATACCCAAAAGATGATTCATTGGCTCAAACCCCAAAATATAATATTCCCAATGATAAATTCAATAGATCCACATTTAGATCTACAGTAGTGCGTGCATGTATAGCGATCCACCTGGGTGTGGACTTATAATGACATAAATAGTGTCACAGATAAATACATTGTCTTTTCCATCTCACACAGAAACAGAGTCAAGCACTCTCAAAAGTATAAATTCATGCATATCACAACGAAACCAGTCCACAAACAAACAATAATGTATGTTTCAGATTCCAATTCCCTCTTCATCTAACACAACACACCACGCAAGCAGAATTTAGCTAAGAACAAGAGGTTCGAACCCTTTGCTCTGGTTCAGGTTCAAATTCGTTACAGTAGTGTTTTGCCTGTTGTGGATCGACTCCTCTATCATACGAGAAATTTTAATGGGTTGAAATTCAGAGCACCTGCTGCATCGGATGATTAAGAGAATAATAATGCCCTAGTGGATGCATGTAAAAACCAGTCCAGAAATGAACATTAACATTTGTTTCAGATTCCAATTCCCCCGCCATCTGACGCAACGCATGCAGAGATTACCTCGTAACAGGAGGTTTGAACCCTTTGCTCTGGTTCAGGTTCAAATTTGTTACAAAAGTGTTTTGTCTATTGCAGATTGACTCCTCTATCATACAAGCAATTTGAATGGATTGAAAATTCAAAGCACCATAGATTGCCAATGTTTCAAGTCCCGCTGACGGTTTTGTTGTTTGAGATCGCCAGAAATTGCAGAGATTTGAACCAACATATCCGGAATATGCAATCGAATAGAACTTACAGAACCGTCTGTCCAAAAGAATAATATTGTATATATAATAATTATTATATATATTATTATTTTAATTATATACTTATTAATATCAACCTTATATTAAATTGATACTAATGATGTAAATATTAAATGTATATCAATGATGTAAAGTTATTTATTATATATAGTTGTATATATAATTAATATAGCTTATGAACCTATATTAATCATATTTATTAATATTAGTTTTAAAACCTACCTTATATTACTTTTTAAATAAACCAAAAATTAATTACGAGGCTAATTTTGCACACTAAATTTATTATAGAAATGAATAGGAGGAGAGGTCCCTCTTGAAAAAGCCATCAAAATTTGACTTAAATATTTGACATGTATCATGTTAATTTCAATTTATTCCATCCCCTAAATCATCCCCTCAACTTCACGTTGTCCGAAGTTCTCTAATACTCTGTGTTTCCGCTTGCCTGAGCTTCAATTCATGATAAAACAAAATAATAAAAATGACTACACTGATCTTAATTTAGTAAATACATTAAAAACAATTTACATTAAAAATTTGTCTTTGTGAAATTATTAATTAAAAAAAAGATTCATCTTCATTTAAAAATAATAATTTAAATTCTATTTTAAATTTAATTAAATTAACATTTGCATAATAAAATAAATTATATTTAAAATAAATTGATTAAATCTATATATATATAAAAATAAGATAACATTTTAAGATTACATTAGTTTATGTAAACTTTAAAAGATAACAGATTATTTGGAATTTTTATCTTCAATTTCACTAATATAGAATATATATATATATAAAAATGGTAAGCCTTATTATATTTATAAAAAAAATACTAAAATAGATATTTTTTAAGGAAATAAAAAATCAACGACTTTCTATTAAATAGAAATATGTTTACATATAGCATGCATATAACATATTTGTTAGAATGTCTTATATGACATATGACTTGTATTCATTAACATACATAAAAACTTTAGAACAATTAGCTCAAAGGCACTAAAATTTGTATAAAAAGACAAGTAACATGCATACAAACCCTTCAAAGAATCTTGCATTGAACACCAAATATAGCTTGACAGTAGGCAACTATTCATTGAAATGTCAATGCCTGAAGATACTCTAACTGACAAGAAAAAAACTGGAAGATACTATGACTAGTAAAATATAAGCAACACTGGAAGATATTCTGATTGACAAAATCTTGGGGATGCCCTGATAGGCCCATCTCAACCAAGCAAGTTAAGAAGTTACCATCTCTTGACCTCTTTGGCCTAGTCGCCCTATTGGGCCAAAGCTCCCTCCACCCTAGACAGAATGTGTCCCCATTATCCCGACAACATGTGGGGCTCCGATAGTACCAAAGCTACGTTCATTTGTAGGTGCACTAGAGGAAGTGGCACCCCCACCCCTTGTGCCACTCAAAACTGAAATTGGAAGCCCGTAGGGAGCCTCGAGAGAGTAGCCGAAGCCTCCAACCAAACCCATGAAAAATAGCACGACTACCATCTCAAATACAAGATCAAATCTACTAGAGGCACCAGAAAATAGAAAAACCTACTATACTTGAGATTAATCGTTTATATTTTATTGATACAATATTTTGACCCTAATGCGCAATTATATCATAGTGTGTACATAAAACATGCCCTTTAAAATAACTTGTAAGGTGGAAAACTTCAATGGAAAAATACCTATGAATATTAGGTCGTTAATCTATTTTCTTATGTCCAAACTCTTGACCAATTAAAAGATAGTACATCATTATACATTGTTCAAAAATTATTTAAAACAAGATAGAATTAACCAAAAAAATTATGATCATTTTTTTTTTGTAAGCTAGGGAGGAAAAATATTATACTATATAAAATAAAGATAACATGCTTAAAGATAAAATGTTGAGAGTTTGTGTGTGAATTTCTTACCACTTGGGAAACCAAATCAATCACAGGCAAAATTGACTCTATTTACTATAAGTGTTTGTAATTAAATAGAAACTACAATATAATTGTATAGTAAGACTACCAAAATTGACCTTGTGAAATTTAAAACTACTGATTTCTACAAAAATACCCGAAAAGAAATCGAATATTTTGTTAGGATTAGAAAGCGTGGCTAATTATTGAGGGGGATTCCACATGAGTGGTTACATGTAGACTGGTGTCATCCCATGAATCTATAAACTCCAAATTCAATACTCAAGCCATCTTCATCACTTTGATATCTAGCTTCATCATTTGATATTGGGCTTCATCCAAAGAGAGTAGAATTTCCTATTTTTCCTATGATCTCTCCACTAGAACTTGACCCATAACAGTTTTAACCTACCAATATATCCATAACCTACATATACTTGGCATTTCGAGTCCCCATTGTCCAGTGTACATGATCTAATTTCCCACCTGTGCAAACACTTCTTCAATGGAAATTAACCAAATATCTACCCTATCTTCCTCCTCAACCATCTCCATATCTTGTTGCACGACCAAGGGAGTTGTGATATGGCATATTTGCTTATAGGTATCAACTACATTTTATGCCCTATATGTGGAGGGCTTTGACCCCTCTATTCTGCTTATGTGTCAATGACTACCTCTTCCCCTCGTCATGGAGATGGAATGGGAGTTTTGGTGGCTCATAGAGACCAAAGGAGTCCTAATAGCTTTTAACAATGCCGAGTAACTATACGAGACTGAAGTATTGTTGTGAGGATAAATAAACATCAACCTATTTAAATCACTCTTTCTTATAACTAATAGTATAATTTGGGAGACCCCCAAAAAATAGTATCACAACTAGCGTAGTTTGGAACACCTCTTCTAGTGAAGTTTGGAACACCACTTTGAGATATAATTCCCAGGACCACAAGCAAGTGGTGGGTTCTATAGGATCTTTCCTAAAACCTTAAGATTGTAAGTCTCATTGTCCACCATACACTAAGAGTGGAATCAAGGACCTGGAGAAATGAACTAACACTACAAATGAATAGCAAAGAAACTATCTAGTGAAATGAGGCTACAAGGACAACACTACAAAAGTATATACCCACCCAAAAATCTAGGCTTGGATCCAAACAAAAATGAACAAAATTCCCCCCCCCAATCCTCCCTTGACATGCAAGGAGTAAAGCAGAAAGAGAATGCTTAGGCAGGTTGAAGATTAAGAGTAGGAATTTAGTAAAACTAGAATCTACAACGTAAACATGAAACAATCAAGGAAACAAAAACATGACATTCCTTGTTGCCAGACCAAACCTCAACTTTCATCCTTCTAAAAGAGTTTCTACTCATGTATCAACTTGGGCTTTTGCCTCTTTATCCTACCCCAAGAGTGCTTAGTTGCCGTACCTCTAACCCTAGTTGTCAACATGATGAACTAATCCCACACCACTACTACAAAATAACTTCTTCTCTTGTGAATTGACATTTGCCAAATAATCCATGCAATTTCCTTGAATTTTCAAGATGGTGGAGTAAGTGATAATTGTCCTACATTGAATTCCTGTTATGACAATCATATAGAAATATCATCCCTTCCTATGGCTTTTGCCATTAATTAGATTTTTCTATGATAATGACATTGATAAGACAACTGACCATCTTTCTATGATAATGACACTATAACGCACTTATCATGAAGAAAATTTATGATAATTATTAAAACTATATATACATTTTAATAATATAAAACAAAACATTATCCTTTATAGTTTAAAATTTACAATATAAAAATACATATTGAATTTTATATACTTACAAAAAAATTCTATAAATTTCTAATCAAGATAATCTTATGATGATAAGCCTTCGTTATGAGCGAACCTTTTTGACAACTTAGTTGGGAATGATGATAAGCCTTCCTATCAGCGAATTTTTTTGACAATTTAGATGGGCACTTCCTTTATTATAGCTCTCCGTTTATTCACTTGGCACTTTCCTCGACGCGATTTTTTTAAGCGGTGGGAACATTTATCATAACTCCTTTATTGAAGGAACAAGAAAATTCATAGGACTCATTTTTAATAGTTTGTTGGACATAATGATAATAAATCTTCACTACTATCGAATATTTTTGACACTTTCCTTTAGATAGGTCTCCGTTTATTCGTTTGGCACTTGATATTGACAAAAGTGATGGGAATTTCACCAATAATGAAAATAAATTTATTAAAATTATAATTTAATTATCATTTTTATTTAAATACAGTTTTATTTTAAATGTTTGTTAGTAATCTTTTGAAGAGTAAACTTTGAAAATTACATACAGTATCTAATACAACACTCTTTATATATCTACCAATTATTGAGAGTAATAAATGCATAACCAATATGACAATATGACAATTATGCTTGTTCTTCATTGTTTGCTACTGAAGACGAAGTAAGAAGCGTGCAACCAATATGACAGACTCTCTGCGCTCTCCCTTGCTCGTTGCAGAAGACGAAGAGAAACAAGAATTAAATGTAAGAAGCAGCAACTTACCTCCCATCACAACATTACCATAGTTTGCAAGGGAGAGTTGGATTAAATCCAAAATTTGTGGGCCATCGCAGGTTCTGCTATAATCACCACAATATTCCAATATGCAACTGGGTTCATTACACTGATCTTTGCAGGCCATATCAATAGCCTTCAATTGGTTGTTGTATCCATAGGAATCTCTGTGATCATAATATTCAACTTCGTATTTAGGGTTAGTACAGTGATCAAAATCTATTTAAGTTTATGTTTTCATATTGTGAGGTATGGTACATGGTTTTCTCAAAATATGTCATTGAGTCTCTGTTACATATTTATTTAGATAGTTGTAATGCGTGGTACTGGGGAATCTAACCTATGACCATTTATCCCAGAAAGTGAATTTATAGAAGTCGAACCATCAAAATAGATTAATTCTCCATGTCTCAAATTAAGTGCAGTATCTTGAACCCCATATCTTGACCCTTTATTGCAAAAGTTCGCTTCTGGAAGTGCTAAAATATATTATATCCCTATCTCACATATTCGCTTAGGATAAGTATTATCCTAAGTATCAAAATTGAAAAGGAAAATAAATTGAAACCATAAATTCTCTATATAAGAGATATCATCATAATGACCTCTATATGGGTGGTGAAGGACAAAAAAAAATGAATATTCTATTAATGGTGAAAAATTTACAAAAAGAAAAATCTTACATCCTTTGGAAGAAATACCATCTTAGACCTTGTAATTATTGTCCAATTGACATTGTTTCCAACTTCTAAAACACAAATAAAAAAAATAGATAAAATAAGGTGATTTGAATTGTAATGAAACCTAGCAAGGCATATACAAGAAAATCTAAACCTCAACAATGCATATAAAACCTACCAAAACAAGGGGACTCATCAAATATCCTACAGTAGAGTGCCAAACGCATAACCTTGAAAATGAATGTGATCCAGAGATTCGCTACAACCTTCTTTCGGTAACCTTTCCGCCTCAACATTTTTTTTTATGTGTACATGGGATACAAAGATCCTACAAAATGAGGAAAGCAAAGCCCCTATCTGAATCATCTAGTGATACATGACAAGAACATGCAGAGTCGGTCTCTGATTTTCCCAGCCTATGATGACCTTGGAATCACAAAATAAGTCAATCTCTTTGATTTCCAACCTTTTGGCACAATAGAGGATGCCCCAAAAATCTAGCAACCATTCCCTAATTTTTGTGCTCTGGCCACTAAACCAATCTAAATTGTAGTATTCATCTCAACTCAAATAGATGAGCATCCCACTTCTAGATATTCCAGATGAAGAAACGCCATAAAAAAAGACCAACTTGGAAGTTATTCCACACTTCTTGCACAGAAATATGTCTTGTAGAATGTTGATGGATCACGTGACCTTTCTCAAGTAAGTAGGATGTGATCATGATGCAATTCTCCCTCACACCAGGGACCCTCTACTAA
>APFE031085364.1:34592-58206 GCA_000404065.3 Pinus taeda | reverse complement strand
GGGGGGTTTAGAAATATGAGAAGAAGTACTCATAGTGGAAATAAGAAAAACTTAACAAGAGGAGAGTAGGTGGGAATGTATGCACCTATCAAAGTTGTATGTAGTGGTGTTTGTAACACAGATTTAATTGGATGGAATGTTTGTTGGATATTCTATCCTTAGACTTAGAATTAACCCTAGATAACCCTCCATTATCTCAGGGATGATTTCATCCTGCTACCACAGTCACCGCCTAGATACCATGTTTTGCCACAAACCAAGCCTCGGAGGTGCCTCAAAGATGTTTCCCTACCACAACCAATACCCAAAAGATGATTCATTGGCTCAAACCCCAAAATATAATATTCCCAATGATAAATTCAATAGATCCACATTTAGATCTACAGTAGTGCGTGCATGTATAGCGATCCACCTGGGTGTGGACTTATAATGACATAAATAGTGTCACAGATAAATACATTGTCTTTTCCATCTCACACAGAAACAGAGTCAAGCACTCTCAAAAGTATAAATTCATGCATATCACAACGAAACCAGTCCACAAACAAACAATAATGTATGTTTCAGATTCCAATTCCCTCTTCATCTAACACAACACACCACGCAAGCAGAATTTAGCTAAGAACAAGAGGTTCGAACCCTTTGCTCTGGTTCAGGTTCAAATTCGTTACAGTAGTGTTTTGCCTGTTGTGGATCGACTCCTCTATCATACGAGAAATTTTAATGGGTTGAAATTCAGAGCACCTGCTGCATCGGATGATTAAGAGAATAATAATGCCCTAGTGGATGCATGTAAAAACCAGTCCAGAAATGAACATTAACATTTGTTTCAGATTCCAATTCCCCCGCCATCTGACGCAACGCATGCAGAGATTACCTCGTAACAGGAGGTTTGAACCCTTTGCTCTGGTTCAGGTTCAAATTTGTTACAAAAGTGTTTTGTCTATTGCAGATTGACTCCTCTATCATACAAGCAATTTGAATGGATTGAAAATTCAAAGCACCATAGATTGCCAATGTTTCAAGTCCCGCTGACGGTTTTGTTGTTTGAGATCGCCAGAAATTGCAGAGATTTGAACCAACATATCCGGAATATGCAATCGAATAGAACTTACAGAACCGTCTGTCCAAAAGAATAATATTGTATAATATAATATAATTATTATTTTAATTTTAATTATAACTATAATAATAACTTATTATTAAATTTGATTACTATGATGAATATTTAAATGTATATAATTACATTTTATTATTAATATAGTTGTATATATAATTAATATAGCTTATGAACCTATATTAATCATATTTATTAATATTAGTTTTAAAACCTACCTTATATTACTTTTTAAATAAACCAAAAATTAATTACGAGGCTAATTTTGCACACTAAATTTATTATAGAAATGAATAGGAGGAGAGGTCCCTCTTGAAAAAGCCATCAAAATTTGACTTAAATATTTGACATGTATCATGTTAATTTCAATTTATTCCATCCCCTAAATCATCCCCTCAACTTCACGTTGTCCGAAGTTCTCTAATACTCTGTGTTTCCGCTTGCCTGAGCTTCAATTCATGATAAAACAAAATAATAAAAATGACTACACTGATCTTAATTTAGTAAATACATTAAAAACAATTTACATTAAAATTTTGTCTTTTGTGAATTATTTAATTAAAATTTAAGATTCATCTATCATATTAAAATTAATAATATTTAATTTTTATTTTAAATTTAATTAAAATTTAACATTTTTGCATATAAAAAAATTATTATTTTAAAATCAATTGATTAAGTCTATTTATATTAATCCAATAATGATTACTTTTTTAAGATTACATTAAGTTTATGTCACTTTTAAGAAACAGATTTATTTGGATTTTTCATCATAATTCACTAATATATATATATATAATATATATATATAAGAATGGTAATCTATTATATTTTATAAAAAATTCTAAATTAGGATATTTTTAAGGAAATAAAAAATCAACGACTTTCTATTAAATAGAAATATGTTTACATATAGCATGCATATAACATATTTGTTAGAATGTCTTATATGACATATGACTTGTATTCATTAACATACATAAAAACTTTAGAACAATTAGCTCAAAGGCACTAAAATTTGTATAAAAAGACAAGTAACATGCATACAAACCCTTCAAAGAATCTTGCATTGAACACCAAATATAGCTTGACAGTAGGCAACTATTCATTGAAATGTCAATGCCTGAAGATACTCTAACTGACAAGAAAAAAACTGGAAGATACTATGACTAGTAAAATATAAGCAACACTGGAAGATATTCTGATTGACAAAATCTTGGGGATGCCCTGATAGGCCCATCTCAACCAAGCAAGTTAAGAAGTTACCATCTCTTGACCTCTTTGGCCTAGTCGCCCTATTGGGCCAAAGCTCCCTCCACCCTAGACAGAATGTGTCCCCATTATCCCGACAACATGTGGGGCTCCGATAGTACCAAAGCTACGTTCATTTGTAGGTGCACTAGAGGAAGTGGCACCCCCACCCCTTGTGCCACTCAAAACTGAAATTGGAAGCCCGTAGGGAGCCTCGAGAGAGTAGCCGAAGCCTCCAACCAAACCCATGAAAAATAGCACGACTACCATCTCAAATACAAGATCAAATCTACTAGAGGCACCAGAAAATAGAAAAACCTACTATACTTGAGATTAATCGTTTATATTTTATTGATACAATATTTTGACCCTAATGCGCAATTATATCATAGTGTGTACATAAAACATGCCCTTTAAAATAACTTGTAAGGTGGAAAACTTCAATGGAAAAATACCTATGAATATTAGGTCGTTAATCTATTTTCTTATGTCCAAACTCTTGACCAATTAAAAGATAGTACATCATTATACATTGTTCAAAAATTATTTAAAACAAGATAGAATTAACCAAAAAAATTATGATCATTTTTTTTTTGTAAGCTAGGGAGGAAAAATATTATACTATATAAAATAAAGATAACATGCTTAAAGATAAAATGTTGAGAGTTTGTGTGTGAATTTCTTACCACTTGGGAAACCAAATCAATCACAGGCAAAATTGACTCTATTTACTATAAGTGTTTGTAATTAAATAGAAACTACAATATAATTGTATAGTAAGACTACCAAAATTGACCTTGTGAAATTTAAAACTACTGATTTCTACAAAAATACCCGAAAAGAAATCGAATATTTTGTTAGGATTAGAAAGCGTGGCTAATTATTGAGGGGGATTCCACATGAGTGGTTACATGTAGACTGGTGTCATCCCATGAATCTATAAACTCCAAATTCAATACTCAAGCCATCTTCATCACTTTGATATCTAGCTTCATCATTTGATATTGGGCTTCATCCAAAGAGAGTAGAATTTCCTATTTTTCCTATGATCTCTCCACTAGAACTTGACCCATAACAGTTTTAACCTACCAATATATCCATAACCTACATATACTTGGCATTTCGAGTCCCCATTGTCCAGTGTACATGATCTAATTTCCCACCTGTGCAAACACTTCTTCAATGGAAATTAACCAAATATCTACCCTATCTTCCTCCTCAACCATCTCCATATCTTGTTGCACGACCAAGGGAGTTGTGATATGGCATATTTGCTTATAGGTATCAACTACATTTTATGCCCTATATGTGGAGGGCTTTGACCCCTCTATTCTGCTTATGTGTCAATGACTACCTCTTCCCCTCGTCATGGAGATGGAATGGGAGTTTTGGTGGCTCATAGAGACCAAAGGAGTCCTAATAGCTTTTAACAATGCCGAGTAACTATACGAGACTGAAGTATTGTTGTGAGGATAAATAAACATCAACCTATTTAAATCACTCTTTCTTATAACTAATAGTATAATTTGGGAGACCCCCAAAAAATAGTATCACAACTAGCGTAGTTTGGAACACCTCTTCTAGTGAAGTTTGGAACACCACTTTGAGATATAATTCCCAGGACCACAAGCAAGTGGTGGGTTCTATAGGATCTTTCCTAAAACCTTAAGATTGTAAGTCTCATTGTCCACCATACACTAAGAGTGGAATCAAGGACCTGGAGAAATGAACTAACACTACAAATGAATAGCAAAGAAACTATCTAGTGAAATGAGGCTACAAGGACAACACTACAAAAGTATATACCCACCCAAAAATCTAGGCTTGGATCCAAACAAAAATGAACAAAATTCCCCCCCCCAATCCTCCCTTGACATGCAAGGAGTAAAGCAGAAAGAGAATGCTTAGGCAGGTTGAAGATTAAGAGTAGGAATTTAGTAAAACTAGAATCTACAACGTAAACATGAAACAATCAAGGAAACAAAAACATGACATTCCTTGTTGCCAGACCAAACCTCAACTTTCATCCTTCTAAAAGAGTTTCTACTCATGTATCAACTTGGGCTTTTGCCTCTTTATCCTACCCCAAGAGTGCTTAGTTGCCGTACCTCTAACCCTAGTTGTCAACATGATGAACTAATCCCACACCACTACTACAAAATAACTTCTTCTCTTGTGAATTGACATTTGCCAAATAATCCATGCAATTTCCTTGAATTTTCAAGATGGTGGAGTAAGTGATAATTGTCCTACATTGAATTCCTGTTATGACAATCATATAGAAATATCATCCCTTCCTATGGCTTTTGCCATTAATTAGATTTTTCTATGATAATGACATTGATAAGACAACTGACCATCTTTCTATGATAATGACACTATAACGCACTTATCATGAAGAAAATTTATGATAATTATTAAAACTATATATACATTTTAATAATATAAAACAAAACATTATCCTTTATAGTTTAAAATTTACAATATAAAAATACATATTGAATTTTATATACTTACAAAAAAATTCTATAAATTTCTAATCAAGATAATCTTATGATGATAAGCCTTCGTTATGAGCGAACCTTTTTGACAACTTAGTTGGGAATGATGATAAGCCTTCCTATCAGCGAATTTTTTTGACAATTTAGATGGGCACTTCCTTTATTATAGCTCTCCGTTTATTCACTTGGCACTTTCCTCGACGCGATTTTTTTAAGCGGTGGGAACATTTATCATAACTCCTTTATTGAAGGAACAAGAAAATTCATAGGACTCATTTTTAATAGTTTGTTGGACATAATGATAATAAATCTTCACTACTATCGAATATTTTTGACACTTTCCTTTAGATAGGTCTCCGTTTATTCGTTTGGCACTTGATATTGACAAAAGTGATGGGAAATTTACAATAAAGAAAAAATTTAATTAAAAATTATTATAATTTAATTATCATTTTTATTTAAATACAGTTTTATTTTAAATGTTTGTTAGTAATCTTTTGAAGAGTAAACTTTGAAAATTACATACAGTATCTAATACAACACTCTTTATATATCTACCAATTATTGAGAGTAATAAATGCATAACCAATATGACAATATGACAATTATGCTTGTTCTTCATTGTTTGCTACTGAAGACGAAGTAAGAAGCGTGCAACCAATATGACAGACTCTCTGCGCTCTCCCTTGCTCGTTGCAGAAGACGAAGAGAAACAAGAATTAAATGTAAGAAGCAGCAACTTACCTCCCATCACAACATTACCATAGTTTGCAAGGGAGAGTTGGATTAAATCCAAAATTTGTGGGCCATCGCAGGTTCTGCTATAATCACCACAATATTCCAATATGCAACTGGGTTCATTACACTGATCTTTGCAGGCCATATCAATAGCCTTCAATTGGTTGTTGTATCCATAGGAATCTCTGTGATCATAATATTCAACTTCGTATTTAGGGTTAGTACAGTGATCAAAATCTATTTAAGTTTATGTTTTCATATTGTGAGGTATGGTACATGGTTTTCTCAAAATATGTCATTGAGTCTCTGTTACATATTTATTTAGATAGTTGTAATGCGTGGTACTGGGGAATCTAACCTATGACCATTTATCCCAGAAAGTGAATTTATAGAAGTCGAACCATCAAAATAGATTAATTCTCCATGTCTCAAATTAAGTGCAGTATCTTGAACCCCATATCTTGACCCTTTATTGCAAAAGTTCGCTTCTGGAAGTGCTAAAATATATTATATCCCTATCTCACATATTCGCTTAGGATAAGTATTATCCTAAGTATCAAAATTGAAAAGGAAAATAAATTGAAACCATAAATTCTCTATATAAGAGATATCATCATAATGACCTCTATATGGGTGGTGAAGGACAAAAAAAAATGAATATTCTATTAATGGTGAAAAATTTACAAAAAGAAAAATCTTACATCCTTTGGAAGAAATACCATCTTAGACCTTGTAATTATTGTCCAATTGACATTGTTTCCAACTTCTAAAACACAAATAAAAAAAATAGATAAAATAAGGTGATTTGAATTGTAATGAAACCTAGCAAGGCATATACAAGAAAATCTAAACCTCAACAATGCATATAAAACCTACCAAAACAAGGGGACTCATCAAATATCCTACAGTAGAGTGCCAAACGCATAACCTTGAAAATGAATGTGATCCAGAGATTCGCTACAACCTTCTTTCGGTAACCTTTCCGCCTCAACATTTTTTTTTATGTGTACATGGGATACAAAGATCCTACAAAATGAGGAAAGCAAAGCCCCTATCTGAATCATCTAGTGATACATGACAAGAACATGCAGAGTCGGTCTCTGATTTTCCCAGCCTATGATGACCTTGGAATCACAAAATAAGTCAATCTCTTTGATTTCCAACCTTTTGGCACAATAGAGGATGCCCCAAAAATCTAGCAACCATTCCCTAATTTTTGTGCTCTGGCCACTAAACCAATCTAAATTGTAGTATTCATCTCAACTCAAATAGATGAGCATCCCACTTCTAGATATTCCAGATGAAGAAACGCCATAAAAAAAGACCAACTTGGAAGTTATTCCACACTTCTTGCACAGAAATATGTCTTGTAGAATGTTGATGGATCACGTGACCTTTCTCAAGTAAGTAGGATGTGATCATGATGCAATTCTCCCTCACACCAGGGACCCTCTACTAAAAAATGAGAGTGTTTATAGCCCTAAAGATGCCCAAAAATAAATAGAAAGGGAGGGATCTATATTATTTATTCTACCTGAACCATAGTGACAAGCAGATGCCCACTATGGATTGCTCCCACCTAGAGTAGATCTGAAGGGATTTAAGAACCCCCTTCCAAACCGCATCAGCAAAGGAGCGTCATAGAAAAATATGGCTGGTATTTTGCACTGATACCCTACATAAAGCGCATCAACCAAGCCCCATATAACCTCTCTTACGCGAATTTCTCCATGTTAGAATTTTGTCATGGACCACCAAACAAACGAAACAAGTCAGTTTCAATGGGATATGCCTCTTCCACGCAACTTGAAACCACCTAAATTCTTAGTTGCATAATTTCCCCTAAGTCAAATACGTATAAATATCTTTGATGATTGGTTGCCCCTTAAAAATGGGAGCATTCCACGTAAGATGATCAATCTCCTCTGAAAATATTATGCCCAATGATTTCAGGAGAAAACAATATTCCTACCATTCATCCACAAGGTCCGTTGTGAGTTCAATGGCATTTCCCTCTTTACATGATATACACAAAATTGCAGGTCTCTATCCTCCATCGCATGCTTGAAACAAAATATGGTTCTGTTGTATAATAAATTAATTAAGGGAACATACAATTGATTATACCTAGGCATACCAATGATGGCAACTAGGCCTATCTCCACAAGATGACCATTATCCACAATCCATCTCATATTACTCACTAAATGAGGGGTAACTTTCATCCGAAACATCTAAGACAACAACAAATCGTTTTTAAGAGGTGCACTCGCTCTGATCCAAGATACCAAATAATGTTGCTACAAGTATTTACTCTTGATAATTTGATGCCATAAACCCTCCATGTTGGCCTCTCTTCAAAGGTTTTTAATCAACAGAGTTTGATTAAAAATGCCTAGATCTATAATACTCCACCCACCCTTAGATACCTGTCTCGAGAGGACTTCACGATATAAAAAATCCTCTTGTCCCCAACGTCCTCCCAAAGGATGTTTTTCATAATCGAATTGATCCTTCAAATTACTGCAGCTGGAAGACAAATAATGTGTATCCAATATATCGAAATGCTTTGAAGTATGACCTTTATCAATATTAATCTACCACCCAAAGAAATTCATTTGTTAGACCAAGATGGCAACCTCTTTTCAAATTTTAGTTCCAGCCAGTTCTAGTCACATATCGAGTACTGATTTGGTTTGATGAAAAAACCAATGTATTGAAATCCAAGACTTAGTGAATGTAAGGTAACCCCGAAATGGGTGGCAATTTCCTCTAACACTACCAACTCCATATCTAATCCATATAGATTTGATTGCTCATAATTCATGATGATCCAGGTGGATATTGGTGGCAACCCACATATTCCACCTAGACCTTCTGTCATTTTCATCTATTTCCTTGTTTATTGCAACATTTACTATTTTTAGCAATGTTTTGGGTCCTGAACTTTCAGAGCAGTTTTGACCCCCTAAACGGTGGTTTTTTAAGGTTTGTAGCAAGCCCATGCCCATAAGTGTGGGCTTGTCACAAATCCTTTAGTACTCAGAGAGATATTTCCAACAAGGTATCGTATGTGCTAAACATAGATAATATGACCAAGTTACGATCCTAACAAGTTGGCTACCTAACTAACCCCAACAGGGCCAACAAACTCTTGGTGTTCCAACTTCTGGGCTTAGGGATTTCATTTTTTAGGGTTTTTCCTTGTTGTTCAATAATAAATAAGTCCTTGAACCTCATTATAACACAATTTAGAAGCATGTAGCCGCCACATCTCTTCTCATAGATAAGCTACCATCACCCGAGCTAGTTTATTTCCATTATGTTTGTAAGCATATTTCAGTATTTGATATTAACAAACTGAAGTGTTCTTTCTGCTACATCTTTGTATTTAGCGTAATATCTGTAATTTTTTTCGTTCTTGTTTAAGTTCGTATCACATGACCATATCAGATGCCTCCCCAAAATCAACCAAAATCTGGTAAGAAGTTTTCCATTCCAAATATGACCCTTATCTCATCAAAAGGACATCATCAACAAACATCAAATGTGACAGAGTCACGTGTCTAGACAACTTGCATCCAAAGATAATCCCCCTAGTTTTGGCATCCCAAATCCTTCTACTAAAACCATCGATCGCAATTAATAATAGTAGTGGGGACAAAGCACAACCCTGCCTCAACCCCCTAGATGCCCTGAAAAGTTCGTTGGATACCTATTTATGATTACCACCAAGTGATCCGAAGAAACACATGCCATGATCCATGTTATTGTCATAATCCCAAAACCAATTTTATGTAGAATCAACCTTAGGAGCTCCCAGTCCACACAATCATAAGATTTGATCGGGTCTATCTTTGAAATACAGTCTCCCATCTACCTATATTTGATCGAGTGAGCACACTTTTGTGCAATAGTAAAAAACTTAATGTACTTGTTTATGCTCCAAAAGACCAAATTTCTCCAAAGTAATATGCTTGGATAAAACTGGCTTAATCCTATTAGCAATGAGCTTAGATATCACTTTGTATACCAAATTGCATAGAGATATGCAGTAATCAAAGAATGTCCACTGATTTGTGAACTTGGATATGAGGGAAATGAAAGAGGAATTTACCATCATCCCGAGACTATGCCAAATTGTTTGGATTCTTCAACCATAGAGGTAAAATACACCATCATAATGCCCTGAAAATGTAGAAATAACTCCATGGGTCAGCCATCTGGCCTTGGACTCTTGTCTTTTTCCAGATTCTTAAACACATCTAATACCTCTACATTAGTACCCAAAACCTCAAATTGTCCTCTCTCCTCCTCATCAACAAACTTTCGAAATAGATTTATAATTTCCATCTATTTATTAGTGAACTCACCCATCCTAGCTTTGTATAGTGAACTAAAATACCTTACTGTCTCCCTTTCTAATTATTCTTGTGTTCTATGGGAGATATCTCCTTCATCCTTAATGAACCAAATAGCATTATGTTGCCTTTTCGATGATGCCATACTAAAGAAAAAATGTGTATTTTTTCTCCCTTTGTAGCCCATTATGGTCTGCTCTTAACCTATCACTCCACTTCCTGGTCCATTAGAATCTCCATATTCCTACCCTCCAAAGTAATAAATTTATGCTTAGTAGTAGCATAAAAGTAACCAGGATGTTTAGGATCTGAGAGATGCCTACTTCTGATTCTATCTTTGATAGCTCTTGTAAAATTTTCCTTTTCTTATTCCAAACCCACTATCTCACAATTTGTTTCAAGGTCTTTATCTTATGGCTCATTGACTCCCTAACAAATACCCCAACCCCCGAACAAAATGCAATCCAAGTAGTTCAAATCAACTTAGAATAATCAGCTTCCTTCATCCAATGATGATTGAATTTAAAAGGAATATATCACTCCTTTACATCACCTTTCCATGCTAAGAAAATGGGAAAATGACCGGAGATCATGGAGGAAAGGGACCATGTTTTCAAATTCTCCATGCATCTAATCAAATTCGAGTGCATAAAAAAGTGGTCTAGTCTTTTAGAGATCCCTTCCAACCTAATCCTACCGTTACTCCACATAGGCCTTAATGTAATTGGTTTGATATCCACCAATTCTTTCTATGTGAACAGATCACTAATGAAAGGCCCCAAAGGATCTATATTTTAATCCAATCCCCACGATCCATTCCTTTCTAGAGTAAAGTTAAAATACCATGCAAAAATCAAAGATCTTGTATCCAGAGTACCACTACCCTCGTATCTTTCCCGTAATTGTTTCTTACATGAATATGGAGCATATACATTAAAAATATGCATCCTTCTCAAGACACCATGTATATGACCTATCAAAATAATCCCCACCTCACATTTATAAGCCCAGAAAGAAGTGATTGTCAGATTCCACATAGTTTCCACACCTCCAGACAGACCATAGGCATTGGTCGCACATATAAACCAACTTCAACATAATTTTCGTAAAACCTCCCAAGCTAATTCCCTACATATCATGGTCTCCTATAGGAGGATGATATATGGCCTTTTTCTCTTGATCAAGTGACAAAGGGATATGCATTTAGATGTTGATCCCAATACCAATACATTAAAATACATAATTATCATTTGTTGCTTGCCAATGTTCGGCTTATTTCTCTAAGAGCCTAAATATACTAAGGATCCACATCAACGTGCCCACCCAAGTTGTGATTATGTTGAGGCTTGATAGGCAGTTTTTCAATGGATCTTCCAACCCTAAAAGGTTATGAAATGGAACGAATAGTAAATTTGAAACCTTCTTAAATTTGACCCCCTTATTATGTGCTTCTTATTCCTAGTAGTCACATGACTTCTTGATGCATGGCTCCCTCGAACATCCACCTTCTCAAATAAATTTTTCTTTATTTTCAAAGGCTCAATTCCAGCCGAATCTTGCTTCACCAGTACTTCCAATTCCTTGTCAACAGATACGGTATTTGATACCTTTGGTATAGGAGCCCCAAATTTAATCGGAGAGGAAAAATAATCCTCCTTTGAGTCAATGCCAATGTGATCCACAGTGTGCCTAGAAATTAATTAAGTGACCCCACAAACCCTTGGGGTGCCTCATCTCCAAGGACCAACACATCCTATAAACCATATGACCCCGTGCCTAAGACCCTGATCATCAAATTTGAGGATGGGGAGTGGTCGATCTGTAAAGATGGCCCTTTAGACCTGTAGAATACCCCCATCCAATATGCCATTCACCAACAAAGTCTCTATGTCCATTCTTCTAGTATCCAAAGTGGGGGAGGAAACTACCTCTGTATCCTGTGAGACCTCCAAATTTTCTCCTTTGGCTATCCCATCCTAGAAGGATCTATAGTGTGCCTCGCTTTGATGTTTTCCCCAAGGGAAAATAGTGTAATTAGCTAAGAGGTGTCCAATCTTGTGGAAACTAAGACAACGAAAAGCTATGACCCAATAATCCAAGCATTTTATGAAGGAATAAGGGCCCCATATCAGCGCAATCACATTTGGCAAGCCTCCCAAGAAATCCATTTCAACTATAACCCAGTTGGCTATCCTCTTGTTGAGGCATCCCCAACTCCTTTCCTCCTAGTAGAAACTTCCTAATACGGTTTTCAATAGCCATGATAGCCAACTTAGTCCATAGTTCCAAGGGGAGGCATGGCAGCTTTACCCATATGATGTTTTGTCAGGGCATATCCACCAAGGAATTAAAACCAACAAACCACTTATGGAATAACAGAAATCCCATGTTCTTAACCCATGGTCTCTTGGAAATATTTGCAGGCTCCTCCAAGCTTAAAAAATGAAAAGTGAACCATGCATTGACTAATATGTTTACCTTGGTCCTACAGGAAAGAATAGGTGTCCATCATTTGCCAACCCAAGGTTTTATCCACTCTTCAGACATTTGTGAATACTAGTACAAAATTGATAATTAGTTACTAAAAAAATGACTAAAATTTGCATATACACAACCATTTTCCAGTCAGTGACCAGTAGTAGTTAATTTATAGTATCTTATAATGCGACCAACTTTTAGTTATTTTTAACTTAGTCATTAATTGGTTGTCTTAATTTTATCATTTAATAATATATTTGGTGATTAATTTAGTCATTAATTGCCATAATTAATGACCAAATACACAGCAAAATATATTACTATATGATCACCTAAGAAAACTAATTAAATATGACCAAAATGTTGGTCATGTTATAAGATACTGTAAATTAGCTACTAATAGTCATATATACATAAATTTTAGTTATCGTTTGAAACTAATTAATGACCAAAGAAATATAACTACATTTTGGTCATGTTATAAGATACTATAAATTAGCTATTAATAGTTATATATGTGCAAAATTTAGTTGTCATTTATAATCACAAATTTATTATTTGTAGTAGTCATTTATCTTTTTTTGGTGGTTCCATATTCATTATATAAACATCTAATTTAGTAGTTTATATTTATTTCATTTACTTTCATTAATAACCATTATAAATGACTATTTTAGTCATATATTCATTTTATTTATGTTCATCATTGATCAATATAGACTACTAATTTAGTAGTTTTAGATTGCTTTTATGTGTTCATTATTAATCAACATAAATTTATTAATATGATTTTGCGACTAAATTAAAAAAAAAAAAAAAAAAAAAAAAAAAAAAAAAAAAAAAAAAAAGTCGTACAATGTGCAAATTCATCTAATATGAAAACGCAAAGTTACATATGTTAATTACAATACTAAACAATATCAAGTGCAACTATTTCAACCACATAAAATATATTATATAAAATGTAAAGTATTACAATATGAGTTTCCAACCTAATATTTGTTGGACTACAATTTACACAAGAAATGTTGTTTCGTCACCTCAAAACATTATCATTGTGTTTCCAAAGAACTGAGGTGAATTCACCAACTCTAAAGACTTGACCATCAACCTCTATGTGTGTGTCTTATGTGGAATATGTTGGGAATCATGATTTTCATTAGACCAAAACCCGTAAGTCTTAGTCAAGGATCGCATCGCTAGAGATAAGGATCCATAAGAGGCGGTTAGTCCATGTCACGAAACACAAGGGGGGCATTAATGTCCAACAATCTCCCCCCTAATGCGAGTCGGGTGTGTATCGAACTCGTGACCTATGCTCTGATACCACTTGTTGGGAATCACGATTGTCGTTAGACCAAAACCCACAGGTCTTAGTCAACAATTGCATCGCAAGAGATAAGGATCCACAAGAGGAGGTTAGTCCATGTCATAAAACACATGGAGAGAATTAGTTTATCCAATGTCCAACGTGATATTGGCTCTAAGGGTATCACTAGATCGGTTCTCTTCTCCCTCCCTTTTTTCATTTGTTGCTCTAATGTTATTGTTCTCCTCTTTCTTCAATTCCTACTTACCATCAATATTGAATTCCCTTTCTGAAAACAAAAGAAGTTACAATGCAGAGTACATAAGACATGAAATATGATGAAAACTAGAATATAACTAAAGTAGAATATTATAAAGGATTTGTACGGCATATACCTCAACATCAACAATTTCAAAGCCATTTTTCCCCATAAAAGCAAGAAACTTGAACAAGTTTTCTTCAGTCGGGCGATCACGGCCACTATGTGGCCAGTTGACCTGTATAAACAAAACAAATAAAACATCACCATAGAAAATAACACCTTAGTAACTTAGTATTCAACCTTCATGGAAAGCTTAGGCACAATCATGCCAACTACATTACATGCTAAAAATCTGAAGTTTTGGATAACTTATGAAAACAAATAATCTAAGGTGTGATGTCTAATCCTTGTCCTTTTATTTGCAATGACATTTCATTCTCTAACGCATGAACTTTGTCAATTATATAAACAACATGTGCTCAAAAAACAAGATGAAAGTAAACTTTTCTAATAGTCATGAAAATCATTTAACACAGAATAGTTAAAAGGATGTCAATCAATATCGTGTAATATTAATTTCATCTTCAAGCATCAGTTGTTGTTTAAATGGACATGATACCAAATATTTTCAGTTTCATAGTTAAAAGACAAAACAAAATGAAGAGAAACATTCAAAATACAATCAAACAATAAAGAGAGGATATCATGCAATGAACATTGCAATTATAAAAAAATTGTTTACCTGTCCACCGATGTCTTGTCTAGCATCCCTAAAATATTTTCTTGCCCAAAATAACCATGAGGTGAAAGAATCACAACATTATAAACCATAAGAATCCCTACTAGAAACATTTCCAAATTTGATGGCTTAGGTGCCTGAAGGATCTCTAACATCAAATTAATCATATCCAAGACATGTTCTGCATTGTCTCCCCATCCTTTTTCCAATCACATTTCCTGTAACATGCCCACACGAGAGTCAAGTAACAATCAAGCGAAGGCATTTAAATTTGTTTATATCTATAAAATTTGAAGCTTATCTGTTTCATGAACATATTAATTCATATTTAAAGCCTTCCTGTCATGAGAAGGTATCAATCAAGTAAGACATCAGAAAAATTTACCTTAATGAGGTCCTCAAACATTTTTTACAATATCAATATTTTTCTTATTGTGATAACTTAGTTATAAATAAAAACATATCTGCAACAAAAAAAAAATCCATATATTACTTATGTTCAAACTCTGTATATGGTGTATTCTTGCAACCTTTTAAGATGTTCCTCTGTCTTTAAAAAGCAGACTATATCTTAGTCGAACTTTGTATCCTTTCATTCAACATCAATTTCTACAAGACAAATGTCACGGGTTATTCTTTCCCATTTCTCAACATGATACATATGATAAGTTGAAAGTCACATAAAACCAAGAGAAAACCCCTTTCTAAAAACAAACAAACAATCAGTTCCTATAATCAAACTTCACAGCTCAAAAATTACTCTGCCATGTGCTTACACTAAATGTGAGATTCTTTAAATCATATTTAATTGATATTTAATGGGATATTCATATGTTTACAGTGATGTCAATTTGGTAAAAAAGAAATTTATAAATCAAGGTTATTATCAGTGAAATTCAAGTATAATTCAAAAAAATAACACCATTGCAAGGTAGTGGAGATAGAAACATCTTCATAATTAGGCTTCTCTATTTTAGTGTGATTTGAGTTAATTTTGTATTTGAATATATAGTTTTCTCTAAAGAAGTGAAATAAAAAGACGAGAATTGAAATAGCCCTATGAATTTTTAATGAATTCATATTATATATCTCTAAAATAGCGAGGTCATCCTTCTCTGTTATTTGATAAAGATTTATTGTTTATAGGAAAATAATGAATTAACTATCAAACACAGTGATGCAATATATTAACAAAGGAAATAAAATGACATGGTTTTGATATTTGTGTGCTCGAAGGAAATCCAACAATGGTTGCATGTTTTCGTTATCATGAAATAGTCTTGAAGAAAAATGTCTATTCAAAAATTGAACTCCATTACCAATGAAAGATGGTCGTGTTGGGAAAGGAAAGGATGCATTGAAGGGCTCAAGGTCTAGCTCCAATACATAGTTATCCTTGTCACTACAAAATACAAATTTGTCATCATTTTCTTATCCAGGTAAAAAGAAGAGTGAGTTTGTATTTGTGCACCTATGATAGTATATGGAAAAGAGAGCACTAGTGTACCCTAGAGCACCATATTTCTCTCCTCCACAAATACTAGTGTGCCCTCATCACTATTGTATAAACCACGTTAGGATGTCACTGTTTATTATACTTAACATTATTGTACAATATTCTAACTACAAACCTACTAAAGGAAGATCACTATGGTTGGAACTTTATCCAAACCATGCGCATAAACTAACTCTAAAGACATGGAAAAAACAAAACCTTGAAAAGCCATGATTTTTTCCTAAGGGACCTAAGCAACACCTATTTGAGAAGAAATTTACCAAAGAAATCATTGCCCATAACCCTCTTCTTACTTCCCATAATTATCTTCTTTCTAAAAATGAACTAAATCCTACTCCCAATGCTCCAAAACATAATTAAAATGGTTGTCGTGGTTGTGGTAGCTCTTGTTGTGAAGAAAATGAGTGATAGGAAGAATCTTCTTACAAGAAAAAAAAATAACTAACACAACAAATTTTGATGTCATTGATAAACTCAATTCAATTAATTTCTAGATGAATGATTGAATAGCATAAAGACATCTTAACCTTAGATTTATTAAACTTGGGAGAGACAAAAAACCAAAATACAAATTCTTTTAATACTTCATGTATATATATATATATATATATAGAGAGAGAGAGAGAGAGAGAGAGAGAGAGAGAGAGAGAGAGATACACTATTATTTATTTGTTTATTTTTTGTGGGAGGATTGGCTTCAATAATTTTTTTGTTTTCTTTATTTATAAGCTTTACCCGCTCACATATCTTAGTGATATTGGCCATAATATGTACCTAGCCTCTTTAAATTCAGTTATTGAACCCTTTCCTAGTTACATATTTCATCCTATTGAGTTGTAAAGAGGACCTAGCTACTCTAAGTGAAATTATAGATCCTTCATCAGATATAACTCGGATTTGACAAGGGAAAATGGTAACCTGTATAAAGGCATCTCTTGTGTCACAAATGTAGTAGTATAACTCAACATTATGTACTCTATTATTTTGTGCACATATCCATCGGAACTGACCATTCAGCTTATACTATTTGATAAGTCTATGCATTTTTTTAATTTCAGCAACTTCTTCTCTCTCTTTGGAATTTGATGGGTCAATATCACCAATGATCACAACATGGTTTGAAAACTTGGAGTACTACAACTTTAGGTAAAATGTAAAGACAAATATCATAATTCACAGTGAATGAGGAATAGTATAATCTAATCACATTATTGATATGGCATCAAGATGTCATAAGAAGTCTCTTTCATGCACAATTCTGACTGCATTATCCTTTGCCAAATTATCATGCAATGGAAAAGTGTCTAAAACTTCTTTGAAACTTATATAGCAAGTGAGAGAATCCATTCACAAGGAAAAAATAAATGAGAGTGTAAGGGAAGTAAATACAATAAAAATTATACATCAAATTTAGTTTTATTACTATGAAACAAATGTTATTTCTACAACCAACAACTATTTAAAATCTACACATAATAAGACTTGAAAGTTAACTATCAGTTATTAAACCGATTCAAATATGTCCAATACATACAGAGTAAATGATCTCATTGTGGATTTTTTAACATAATTGTTGCATTTTCTTTGCAGTTGATCTCAGCACCTCAGGAAATTTTAAAATATACCATGTTTCCAAATCAGAGGTGAAACAAATAGCTATAAAGAAGCAACATGTGGTCTTTGTTTGTGTGGTTTTTAGAGTAAAATTGCCCGAAATTTCTATGGTTCAAACCCAAAGAAACTTCAAAACAAAATAAGATGAAAAATATCTTTGGAAATAATAAAATATTATGAGATGAAAACATAAACATCTAAATGCAATTAACTTATGAAATTACTTAGTCTCCCATTAATCTATTATTAAAGTGAAAACTTAGACAAAGTATCCTACTTCTGCTAGCAAAGGAAATAAAATCTACCATCGTCCATAATTTCTTTGATAATTAGATGGAAATAAATCAAACATTTTGTATTAAACTACATCATGATTTATTATTAGAGGGCAAACGAAGAGCTAACAAGAAAAAACATGGTAGTCATTGTCTATGTGGTTTGTGGAATATGATTGCCAAGAAGTGTTACGTTCAAAACCAAATCAAGTTCACAGCAATAGAAAATGAGAGATAGATTTGGAAATAACATTATTTGAGAAAACATGAAATTTTGTATGAAATTAAGGTATGAAATTACCTTGGTCTCCTATTAATCTATTCTTAAAAGTGGAAACTTACAAAGTATCCCAATTCTCCCTAGCAAAGAGGCAATTACAGTCTACCATTGTCCATAATTTTCTTTGATAAATTAGATAGGAACACTTCAAAACTTTTCTATCAATAAGATGATCTGGTATGTACTCAACCAAAGGTTGTTGAAGTCCTAAGATTACTTGCATGTTCAAACCAAGAAATAAAGTCAATGGGGCATTGCTTCAATGGTGAGGTCAACAAGTATTAATGTGTAGTGAGATTTTCTAGAAAAACCTCATCCTCAAAGTCCACCAGGGTTCCAATCTTGTTGTGGTTTAGGCCACCCAAATTGCCTAAGTTTTGAAAATGTGATTCCAAGTGAATGTGCAATAAATTGTAGAAAAATAGTTACCCCTTAAACCTAGCACCTAAACCACCCCTCAGGGCATGTTTCTTGGAGCAGTTTAAACAAAAAAAGGGGAAAAACAAGCAGTAAATATTAAAGGAATAATGATAACACCTAAGACTCATTATTTGACAGACAAGCATCACTATTTCTTGCAGGATGAATCTTTGGACATATCAATGCCGTCAAAATTGGATTTGACCATATTATTGAGAAGGTGAAGGCTCAGATCTCAGAGTTTGTCTCATATTCCTACACTCATTTTTAGATAACTTGAGTGGCTTATTGAATAGATTGTCCAAACATGTAATGGATGGCCAAGAAATATCACTGAGATCGGCACCATCTTTCCTACTAAATATTTGTTAATATAATCATCAACAGATTCTCTAGTTTCTTTCTAGATTGTTTGGTGGTTTTTGGATGGATAATTTGGGAAGGGATTTTAGATTTTATCGTTTTTATTCTCCTAAAATATATTATGGATGTTGCATAGAATTTTACGAAAACCAAATATTCAAAACATTTGTAATAGCTGAGAAGAGGTTGAAGTGTTGCCTTTACCTGGACTTCAGTTTTTAGGAGTGATAACAACTCTAAACAATTTCTAAATGTAATGAAATAATTTCATCTAGAAATAAACATATTAGGACTTTTTCCTTGAAAAATAAAAAAGGCATTCATATAATCATTAATCATTGATGTGTTCCACATCACGTGGCTCCCCTGTGGCCCGAAACTCGATCTGTAGGTACATTTTCCCAACCCTCATCACTAAAACAAGTACGTTGAGGAATGCCCATAAGGATTTACCATAAACAAGTAACTAAATGCATCACATGGATAGTTGACTTCATCAAATGGATTGGGACCAATACTCATTCAAGAAAGTTAAGCCCTATAAATCAAAGAAAAGGTAGATCAAGCAAGGGCGGAGAAATTTGTTGAAAAGGGAGAGGTGTCTATTGGGAATTTTAAGATGGGAAAGTCACCAAGAACATCACCCTAAACAGTGAGGATAAAGAAACGTGTAGGAAATTGACCTGGGATTTCTTGCAAGGAATGAGCATTCAAATAACCATTCAAAGGATCACCCAAGTGAGATTCAAGAAATCAGCAAAATGAAGCTTGCTAAAATACAAAAAAATCCTCCACGTCTTGCACAACCACCTCCTAAACCAACACTTTCTTATTCCCATGGGAAAGTCACCAATAACACCGCCCTAGATAGTGAGGATAGAGAAGCTTGTAGGAGAATTGACCATGGTACTTCCTACAATGAATGAGCATTCAAATAACCATTCAAAGGATCACCAAGGCGACATTTAAAAAATTAGTGAAATGAAGCTTGCTGAAATACAAACAAAATCCTCCACATCTTGCAAAACCACTTCCTAAGCCAACAAATTCTTCTTCCTCTAGGTCTAATACTATAAAATATACTAGTGGCATACCCATGCGCCCACCTCATCCACCACCTCTACTAGGTGCTCCTAGTGTACCTTCACCTCCACCTTCACCTCTTGGAGGCATGTTAAAATTGCAAGGACCATAAAGAAATAAAGTGCATAGGGATATTTATTTCTCCTAAAATGTTTGAACGTCTCATTTGTATTCAAATCATACACAAAATAATTTTTTTTTCTTGCAGTAACTTCTATTTTAAACTTTTCGTATAAAATATGGAGCATTCTATCTGTCAGAGCTACATTAGTTGGTTTTGATAACATATTTGTCTCACACTAATTTACCGTTATTAAGAGTTGTTAGTATCAAGCCATGCTTTATTTCATTTGCAACAAGACACTAAAAAATCATCAACACACAAAAGATTGCATTAGCTGATTGAGGGACCTAAAATTGTGTTTCCAGTAAAGATGATCTAGTATATGGTCGAGAATGAGTGGAAGGTAAATACTATGTACATATGTTGGTGATGATAGCCTTCACCGCCACTTTTTTTGTAGTAGTGTACAATTTTCAACATCTCAAGAGAAAGAAATAGAGGTCAAACAATTCTACAAGTTCTCAATTCTTTATCCATCTGTTATGCATATATTTTATTGACTTATTAAAAATTTCCAAATTTGAGCATGGTTTTGATTTGGTCATTTAAAATGGGATTGCTTGATTCAAATTTACCATGAACTATGAATACATAACACTTGGATATTTAAGTAGTTTATATCTATTGTGAATAAATTTAAGGATGGGCTTTGATTTTCTCTTGTGACGTAGATCTAGAAAGTGAAGATGAAAAAGAACAACAAAATGAAGAGTACAAGGAAGACTTGCATGCGCACAATGATGTCGATTTAGCACCAAAAGAGGAAATATGTTTGTTGATAACCATTTGGAACTTATACCCTAATATTTGTGAAAGGTAAAATTATTTGATGAGTATTATCTAAAAAAATTGTTTTCAATTGGAAATTACATTACAATATGTACATGTTTATTGATTTATTTACAGGAGGAAAAAGAGGAAGTCAAAAGAGCTAAAAATTTCATCAACCCATCTTTGAGTAGTAAGATCTTGTCGGACGGAGAACAAATCCTCTTGCCTGAAATTGAAGACTTATTATCAAGCAGTTTGGAGTTCCTATCTGAAAAAAGGGAAGCCTTACTAAGACAAATTGTGAGAAGGCTAGCTTATCATATTAGGCTACCATGGATAGTAACTCAGTTGAACTCAGTAGATTAAGGAATCTGGTGAAGGAATTGGAAGAAATGGAAGTTACACTTGAAGGTGAATTGCTTTAGTATTATGGTATGAATGGGAAGGAAGCAAGCATAGGGAAATTTCCAACTCATAGGGTTTTCAATTTCTTCCCTCTTATTAGCGATATGCCCACTTTTACTCATTGATCTAGCAAATGCACAAACAATCTCCTTAACTAAGTTATTTGTTGCTCCAAGATCAACCCTTAGAGCACATACACAAACCATCACAACAGTATTCTTTTTCCACCAATATGACCATCCTTAAGGTACACAAGGTATCCCACACGTTTCTTCAAATGACACAAAACTTAGGGCTCCTTTATTTCTATTCAAAACTTCTATGGACAGGCCTCATAACACTATCATCAACCTATCAATGATCATCATAAAAGAACAAGTCAATATAAATATCTAGAAATCATTGCAACTCTCAAGGTACCTCTATGGGTTCTTTAAGAGTGCCCTAACTCAACCTTGATAGAACTCATATAAGTCATTGGTTACCCTTCTTCTAGACCCATCACACATGCGCATTAGCATGAGGGAAGTCCGCCCTTATACTAGCATCTGAACACATTATTGTTCAATTGATTTATGGATTTGGCCCTCCTTTATTAGCTCAAATAACTTTGGCCTAGTTTCAGAGAAGTTTTCACCATCAATTTTGCACAAAACATGCCCATCATACACCTCCTTTCTTTTTCTTCCAACTCTCTTTTATTTGGCCCAACAGTCACTAGAAGAACCATGTTGAATAAATCTCCTTCATATCTTTGCGAAGCCTTCTTTAGGTTTGGCTCAATCACAGAAATGTTTCTTCTTAGGATGAACCAATCAATGTTCAATATGTGTACCCAACTCTTCTCCCTCTCTCCCTTGAAAACATTCACTTCTGCTCTCCAAAAATACCTTGGATCTGAGCAACAACTTTTGTGGAAATTGGCTCTGATCAGGGAATTTTGTACCTTCATAAAACATAGAAATACCACAACTACAAACCTCCTTTACCTACACTTCACCTGTAAAGTGAATGTGGCTTGGTCTTAATAGCTTACTAGGTTGCTCAGCCCCCCAAAACACAAACTTCCTTCCACCTGTGCAACACAATTTCTTGGCCTGATCAAAAAGATATTGACCTTGTTATCATGCACAAAATTTACACACAAACGCTCGACCTATCCTTATATAAAAATTCCTCTCCTTCGCTACTTTAATATGCCCAAATGATACCAAAACAAATCATGATATAGACCTCAGATAACGTCTTCTTCTCTTCTTCGTTAAAGTTACTAGGGTTGTGAATTTCTAAAGTATTCTTGGCCTCCTATTTCAGTTTACGCATGAGAGAGAATACCTTGATTGAAATTCAATTGAAGGAACAATTCCTCTTTGAGTACTATCCCTTAGCTTTCAAGATCAACTTTCTCATGGATTATATCTTAGAAAGAACTTGAATTGATGTCAAAGAATGACACAAATCATTAGAGTAGTTTATGTCATAGTTATCCATTTCTGATCCAGGCAGATATTGGTGGCCACCCACCAAGTCCACTAGTACCCTCACCATTGTTTCTTTCAGCTTTTTAGTTTCCTTAATTGTAGCACAATTTACTATGTTTAGCAGTTTTTCGGGTCCTAAACTTCCGGAGCCATTTTGAGGCCCTAAACGACGTTTTTTGGGAAAATTGGGAGCAACATGGCTAACTGGATTGATGTTGCTTTTTCCAAAGTTTTAGTTCTCGGATAGATCTTTCTAACAAGATATTTTGTGCGTAAAATGAAGATTGTATGCCAAAGTTACGACCCTCGGAAGTTGATGTACCAATTTACCTAAACAAGGCCCACAGTTTGGCGTTTCATCTTCTAGAGTTAGGTTTTTGGATGTTTAGAGTTTTCCATTGTTTCTCAGCAATAAATAGGCCTTCGAGCCTCATTGTAACACAGTTCGGAGGCATGTAGCTGCCACATCTCTTCTCAGAGATAAGCTACCATCACCCTAGCTAGTTTATTTCCATTTCTGTTTGTA
>APFE031085364.1:7099-31558 GCA_000404065.3 Pinus taeda | reverse complement strand
TGATCCAGGTGGATATTGGTGGCCACCTACCAAGTCCACTTGGACCCCCACCATTGTTTCTTTCATCTTTTCAGTTTCCTTAATCGTAGCACAGTTTACTATTTTTAGCAGTTTTTCAGATCCTAAACTTCTGGAGCTGTTTTGAGGCCCTAAACGATGTTTTTTTGGTAAAATTGGGAGCAACATTTTTCCATGTCCATGGGCCGATGTTGCTCTTCCAAAATTTATAGTTCTCGTATAGATATTTCTAACAAGATATTGTATGCGTCAAACAGAGATCGTATGCCAAAGTTACGACCCCAGGAATTTGATGTACCAATTTACCCAAACGAGGCCCGCAGATTGTCGTTTCATCTTCTAGGGTTAGGTTTTTGGATGTTTAGGGTTTTCCATTGTTTCTCAACAATAAATAGGCCTTCAAGCCTTATTGTAACACAATTCAGAGGCATGTAGCCGCCAGATCTCTTCTCGGAGATAAGCTACCATCGCCCTAGCTGGTTTATTTCCATTTCTGTTTGTAAGCATATTTCAGTATTTTACATTAATGAAATGAAGTATTATTTCCGCTGCATATCTATGTTTATGGTTATCTCTGTAATTTGTTGCATTCCTATTTAAATCCGAATCAATTTCCTTTGGAATAAACAACACATATTATTGTAGAGATAGGGCTACCTACCTTCCATATAAAACCATGCCACTGTAATTCAATATCACTGTATCATTTCTACTAATTAGATTGTATCATTCTACTATTGGTCGATTGCATTCACATATTTTTAGGAGCTCAGATCATGTACATCGTAACTTCTGAAGAGACTTACTTGGGTTTTTGTCATGTATCATTGGTATTACTTCACTTGCCTCAATAATAGTTGGATTGTATTTGATTGTATGACTGTAGAAACTTCACATTGCTATACTTCATAATTCTCATTTCTGTTGAAATATTTTGAAATTGAATTCTAGCTAGGATCTGGTATGCCACTACTCCTTTCTTCCATTGATGGAGGAACTGTTCTAAAGGGAAATTTTATTTTATGCCAACATCATTGATTTTCAAGTCTCCTTATTTTAACCATAGCTCTGGAACCATGTTAGAAAATCAAGATGGATGAAGATATAGTTGATTTTCCTTAGCATGATAATTACATGTGAACTATGTTGGCTTTCTATTAAACTATTTTTGCTCTCTTTTCATCAAGAAATTATCAAAATGTAAACATGAATATCACTAATATTGTCCTAATTAATCTCGATGTGATGGCATAGGAGTTTGTGCCCTAATAGGAAGGGATTCAAAATCTTTACGGAAAACAATGAATTTCCCTTAACAAGCAAAGTGATTTCTTGTTTGAAACGCCTCAATTCCCCTTAGCTTAAGAGGGGATGGTTCCTCAAGAAAAGTAGCCTTACATTGATATTTCCACAGAAAACCAATAGCAACGAGTTGTATTGTCTGCCATAAATATTTGCAATTGTCCCTATTCATCCAAGTGTCCTGAAGGGGAGTACCTTTCCAAGAAATTGGAATGGTAAGAAAATAGTTAAACTCAACTTCAAATCATGCCCCAAGTGTATTGGAATATGGGCACCTATGCTTTGGTTTAAACACTTCATCCATTTCTTAATAAATTAGATAAATTAAGCCCCAGACTTTAGGATCCTAGTGAAACAATGTCATAGGTGTTTACGGAATTCAATGAACCGATGCCATTTTCATTTGCAGACAAAGGCATGGGTGATGAATTCAAAGGAGTCAATGAGAGTAAGAGAATCTTCCCTTTTTCTCTTGAAAATCAGATCCCCTTTTCTCCTGAATATCAAAAATAAATCAGACATAGAAGTACCATGACATGGACATTTCTTTATATGGGGGGCATGATGACTCGTACATTGTTCTTCTCGTGATTCAATAATGAAAATGGAAATTTCTTAATTGGTAGAGTTGGTCATAAGCATAACATGACAATTCAGCTATGTTTGTATTTACATGGGATGTGAATACTCATTTATATGTTTTCAATAGTTCAAGACATTATAAAATACAAGCTTGAATCCAATGAAGTACCTTGTGGAAGAGGATTAGATCTTTTAGATGATGTTAAAACTTTAGTTACTTAAAAATATAAGGAAAAACAATTAAAATTCCATTTCTTATAGTATAGAAATTATAATAAAGGTACTGAGATTATATGACAAACCCAAGTCAAATATTCCAAGACAAGCTTGTGATCAGATGATTCTTCTGGAAGTTTTGTTTCCTCTACAACAGCTACCAACTGATCATGTGTCAGACCACTTGACTCCTTCCCTCTTTTCTGCATAACAGAAGACCCTTGCAAAGGTATTGTCAAATTTATCTATGTTTTAATTCGCCATATGTCCAATGCTCATTGTTGTAATCATTTACTTGCATATAAAAATGGAAGTGTCCATAAATTCCCAGACTCTTCTAGCAAAGCTTCTAGTTCCTCCTGCACTGCCCATTCAAGCCACATGGTCATCCTTCTTGCAACCTTCTTATAATAGTCTCCATGACTTTGGAGCATGCATGGTTTCTAAATTATAGAACCCCAATGATTTCAAAGGTATGCACAGGACACATGATCTTAAGGCCTCTAGTCACTAAGCTCGACTATAAAACTAGAATGCAAGATGACATACGTTGGCCTGTGTTGACAACATGCAAATGAATACACAGTTTAACCTGAAAAAATATTATGTATTAAAGCAGCATAATACATTACAATGAAAGTTACATATCACAACACAATTGCTTTCATAGGATGCAAGTTGCTCCATTTCGTCTGTAATTCCAAGAGCTCTGTAAAGATACATCAAAAGTGTATCAACGCCCTCCTTCATTTAAGGAGCCAAATCCTTGTTTCGGGAATCCCTGAGATACCTAGAGTTGTATAAACAACACAAAATTGCATATAAAAAATAAATTGTGTCAGAAAAATGCTTAGCTTTGGGGGAAACAAAATCAAAAACTCAGATTATTGTGTTTGGTAGGAATAGACAACAAGAATATATTTCGGTGCTACTAAAAAGTCTATGCGAAAAGCAACAGACTATTGTTGAAAAATCAATACATAAGTGCTTCACATATTTCTAAATCTCTATCAATAGAATTGACATATTTCAAGTTATTTGAAGACAAAGGTCCTTATAGGAAGTTTGAGTGCTTCTTTGGAGAGATTGTTTGTCGTAGTATTTAATTCTCTAAGAATGTTAATGAAGGATAACTAGTCGAAGGTGGAGAGAGCAGCCCTAATGTCTTGTAGGATAGGTTGTATATAGATGTTGTCAATAAAGATCTCCTTGTTTTCCTAGTCGATCACAAGTTTTGGGTCCCCCATTATTTCTTGAGATTTGACATTTTTGTGAGGAGCTATTCCCAAGAGAGTGTGGAGGGTAAGAAATTTAGCTTGGTTATTTATGCCATACCCAGTGGCATAGTGAACCCGAACGCTAGCAAACTATGTGAGTAAGAGAACCATGCAAACTTTACACTGGTGCAGGTATCCTTGTGATGTGACATCAAAGAAACCCCAAGGGTGTCCTGGGGTGAGGGGAAGCATGATAGTCATATGATGCAAGGCTTTTAGGTCGACTTTATATTCCAGGGATAACTTTCAAAACCTCTCCTAAAGTGACCTCAATGGGGATGTCTTGAGAACTAAATATGTTGTTGTTCCAAGCCCACCCAAGGTTGATTATGAGCAATCATGGAAGTCCTTTGAATGAATATGTAGCTTTATTATGAAACCATCTTTTGAAGCATCCTTCCAAACCTGTGTGGGACAAGGACGTCTAAATGTCCAACTCGACTAAGACTGTTGAGATGACTTGCATTATATAGGAACAATAAATGAAGAGGTGTGAGACACTTTTGCATGAACTAGCGACCTACCAACCCCTTTAGTTGATATTTTCCCAAGTGAGAATCTTGTTGGATATTGCAATTGAGGATGTAAGTTTGCATTTGGGGGGGGGGGGGGGGGGCGCATGGAGTTCTAGAGCGAGTCTCACCACCACCTTTTTTCTTTAGAGAAATGTAATTCTGTGTAGGCTTCATATCCCAGTTTTGCAATAAAAGCCTCGTTGCTTAGATTTTTTTTACCAAATTCATCCTTTATATCCTCTCTCATCCCATTTGATCACTTCTTGTCTCAAGAGGCCTAGATCAATAGTTGTTTTCCATCCTACCAAACCCCGTTCCTGGGAGGACTGGGCCTTTACATATGCCAACATGTAGATATCAGATTGGTGAAGGTGATCTATGAGGTTATATGACAGAGTGTAGTCTTCACCTAAGACGAGCCATGGGTCTAGACTCTAGCCTCAACTTTACTTGTTGGCCATTACTAATGGGCCAAACTGTCTAGTTTCCAATGAATGGGAAGGAGACAACTGAGGTTTTCCATGTGTTGGAACCTTTTGTGTATTTTCCTGGTTGGCAGAACTAGTTTGAGAAAGAAATGAAGGGAATATATTTGGCTTTAAAAGTCCTTTCCCCATAAGGAGGTGTCGTGCATAAGATGTCATAAACTTCGAGCCATAAAGACTATGATGAAGGTGTATATGTTTTTGAATCCCTGGCTTCCCAGGGATTTTGGAAGAGATATTTTTTTCCATTTAACCAAAGGAATTGCATTGATACATTTTTCCCCGACCAAAGGAATTGGAAACATGATTTTCTAATCTTGGTTAGGATGCATTTTGGAACATATGCTATGGAACACCAATACACTAAAATTCTTTCTAGGATCTCCTTGATAAGAATGACTCTATCCCCTCAGGATAGTAATTTATTTACCTAAAAATTTATTCAAGATTCGATTTTCTAGTGTAGTCATAAATAGTCTGCAAAAAAATACCATAGGGGCTTAAGGATGAAGGCAAGGTACTTGAAGCCCAACTTAAAGGAATAATGAGGGAAAGGAAATTATTGTTCAGCAAGGGACTTTTCCACACTTGGCAGTAGGTTGGGAATGTAGTTAAGATTTATTTGGGTTAATCAACATTCTTGTGGCACTTGAGAATTAAGTCCATTGCCAACTATCCTTGAGTGCTTTGGGATATATCAACAATATTGTGTCGAGACAAGAAGAAAAAGAAAGGGACCTGATAATATTTTGAATCGCCAATTCTAGTAAGATGCTTTTACTTGAAGAACTTGGAAACATGGCCTCACGAATTGTACATGGACCAGTTGCAACAAATTTAGCATAAACCACGGGATAACACTGCCAAAGAACAACTCTGATGCCATAGGAAGAGTAAAGGAAAAAAAAACAAATGGAGTTTTTTGACAAGAACCATGTCATATCATTATATCCACTATCAACAGCCACTTCTCGAAATCAGATTATCCTAAAGAAGTTTCCCACTCTAAAATGTTATTGAAAGTTAAAACTAAAATATTCATAAACATTGAGAAACCTAACCAAAAGTAAGAAACCTTCTACAACAGTAAGGAAACTTTTTCATGGAGGAAAAATCGTAAGAGAAAGCACACATACCAAAGGTGACCAACGATTTGGATTGGGCATTATAAATGGAAAAATATCTGATGGCTACATCACTTCTGATTGCAAGAAATGGTCTACTGCTTTCTCAAACTGCAGATCAAATAGCAACAGAAAATGAGATTGTGCATGGACAAAATCAAGCCTCTCCTTGGCAAGCTCCTCTTCCCCCCTATTTATGCACTTATTTTCCAGATAAACTGCCTCATCATAGCTCTTTTGCCTCAAGATTTCCTTTAATTGTTCTTCTATAGATACTTGTTGCAAGCAACTTACTTTATAAAAGCTTCAATTAGCACTGCCTTGCGATGAATTATACAAGAAAATTACACTATTTTAGAGACATCAATCCACAACATAACAATGGCTAGGTTGCAAAGGATGATTTCTCGAGTGAATTATTGAACTACATCCAATCATGTGTGTTTTCAGGTATAATCAACCTGATTTCATAAACATGTTCAAGAAAGGATTCTTCTCGAGCAACAGATGAGATAGGTTAAGATAATTTTATTCATATCCATAAAAGGTCCACAAAATCATGTCAATGGGACTAAAAGTAGTAAATCCAATGTAAATTCAATATGGGAGAGATATGACAAACCTGACCCCAATTTTGATATTGCGTATGTTAATTGTATTCTTGTTCCGACATATTTTTTTCCAAAACTAAACATAAAAAAACAAGTATCTTTAATTCAGTGGCGACAATTACAAGATTCCCCTCATTCTCATCTGCAATAATAGAATACCTTGTAGTTGCGAGAGAAATAGACTGAACTCAGAAGTCATTCGCCTTGTGGTAAAGCTCCAACTTCCCATGTTTAGACACAACCACATACGAACCACTTTTCCCAATTGAATCCATATAATATTTGAAAAATAGACTCCCTATAGTTTTTTGCCCCGCTCCATTCACAACAATCCCAACACCATCGATGGCGAGAAGAACCTCGGCATATTTAGGGATACATTTCAATAAAGGGCGGCTTGACGATTCCAGAAGAAAAAAATCGGTGTTGAATGCCCATCTATGATAGAAATTACTGAATAGTCATTAACCCTATCAACTATTACTGAATTGTCAAGCCATGACATCGTCAGCACACCTTCTATACCTACAAGCTCTTTGACTTTCATGTTGCCAGACTAAAATAATTCATGACCATGCTTTATTGTTTATGCATGATTACTTATTTCATTTTACTATCTATACCAGTTGAAAGGATCTCACAAAGAAATAATACTTTAGAGTTCAATTGAAGTTGTGTCGGCTTGCTCATTGACTAGCCATGGTTTTCACAGGGATGACCCCTTTTGATTTTGAGATCGAATTCATAAGGCTTGGAGAAACAAAAAATGAATTTGGGACCCTGCCCTTCACTTTAACAAAAAGTGGAGAATCTAATACCAGGTCACAGAAGGATTGTTGATGAAACCTGAGAAAAATTTAAATCATCATAATTATGTCAGTATAATGTCTCAAATAAATGTTGAATACAATTACACAGTACAATCTACATCCATTATAATTTCCTCGAGATTTAAATTGATATTACAGAGGTTAAAGGTTAAAGAGTGTAGGGTCTTACTAATGCATAGAGTGGGACTAGCTATCCTCCCTGAACATTGAGTACCAAAATTTAAATGGTAAATGATAATTGCATTGAAATTGAAAAGGGTTTTTACTGGTCTTCTTTTGTGGATCTTTCCTCTAGAGATAATACACCCACATGGGGGCCTCCATTTCCACCTGCAACAGTTCACATAGTCCAATAAAAAAATGTATAAATATTTAAAAACACAAGGTATTTTTTACATATAAAACCTTGCACCTCACTAACTGATAGATTATGTAATAATGATTCATTAAGAATAATTATCTACATTACCATGAATGCCCAAGAATGGGATGATCTAGAGTTTCCCTTACTAGTTGATTGACATGCTTTGGTTGTAAGGTGTTGATTCTCACTTTCTGGGTTGTGCATCCTCCTCATCTCCAACATCGAACCAGATTAGGTAGGATCATATTTTTGCTCTCATTTCTTGGATTTGCAACCAAAATTTAGATATTGTATTGTTGATTTCATCTCATGAAGTGAAAATTTCGTCCAAGCTCTTCTCGTTGGAATCTGGTTCAAGCAACAAGTTTGATCCCTCCTCCTCCAACCATGATTGCAACCTCTCCTAATAGAATCGGTCAATTATTATCAAAGGTGATCCAAACAAATATTCTAAGTCGTTTTATCAGCTTGTCCAACATGCGTGTCCTCCTTCTTCTCTTTTGTCGTCTTCCTCAAGTCCTTCCCCCTCAGGTTCTGTTGCTTATTTCTATTCAGATCTCTATCCCTTCTTGATTCATTTCCCTCTTTCTGACTCTTCCTATGTTGGTGATCTTGTTGGTGAACCTATCGCCTCATCCATTGGTTGAACCCCATCTTGCTTCGGATGACAGCTCTGTTCAAACATTGGTAGAACCCCTCACTGCGCCGACGAAACCCCTCAAGTCTCCCATTGATAACTGTGTTCTTTGCCTCATTTCCCATTCCACCTTCACCTCTATTAACCCTCCCTGTGTTTCATCTAAACCTGTCGCCAATCCTCCCAACCATGGTTCATCATTAATTTCCTCAGCGTCCCCTAATTTGGCTCTCTCTTTGTTTCCTAGCTTCCTTGTCGATTCCCATTTATATGAATGTGTGCCCTCTAATAACTCAATTATTAATAACATGTGCACAATAATATTATTAACCTCTCTGGAAACCTTCATATGGATAATATTCATAATAATTTGACATATTCGAATCTGAAAATTAAGTTATCTAATGTAAGTTATAATAATAATATTCTTTTTACCAATAATAAGACTAAGAATAACCTCAATAACATTCTTTTTACTAATAATAATACTAAGAATAACCTTAAAAACTCTAACAATAAAAATAAAAACATTAATAACAATACCATGAATAATGATAATAATAATTCTCTTTGTCCTTTCAAAAATGTGATCAATCTTTCTAGTATCGATTTAGATCTTTTTGTTCTTTGCCTCTTAAATAAAGGGCTCAATTTTGCCCTTTCCCCTAGAAAGATTCCCATCGATGACATTATTTGTAACATTGAATTTGGAATTAGAGACCTCAACGATAATGTCAAGGAAGTTATGAGGCAAGACTACACTATTATGCTTAGGAAAGCTAAGCCTCTAAATGCAACATTAGCAAAAATGAGTTTCTTGCCCTCAAAGCCTTAAGTGAAAACCTTGACAATATTGTCCTTAAAGTTGATAAAGGAGGGGTCGTTGTCATCCTTGATAAAGTTAACTATGTTAGAAAAATGATGGACCATCTTCATAATAGTGGTAGTTACATTAAAATTAAAAAGAATCCCCTTAACATTGACCAATTCAATTTATAATGTTGAACTTTCGAGGAAAAATTCACTCTGCAACCCTAGCAAACCTGTGATTCTGCCATGACCTAAACCAAGCCAAGAACCTGATTTCCTAACGGCTCCAGCAATGCAGCAAACTTGTGGGATGCCAGACAGGCTGGAATGGCAAAGGAATCTGGGGGGGGAGATATCCCCTCCTACCGGGATGTCATGGCAGAGGATTCCCGCCATAATCCAAGCACCTATCTGCAAGCCCAAGAAACGAACCAGACAAATGACCTTGTCCTCGAGGCACGATGGTAGGCTCGTAGCAGGGGAAAAGGACTACCATGTGTAGTAGAGAAAGCAAGATTCGTCATCTCGATGAACAAATTAGAAAGGTACAGAAGCTTCATGAAGGACCGCGTGTTTATCTACAAGTTCATAGGAGTGTGGCTGAAGGAGAAAGACATCACCAAGTGAATACAACAGAAATGGAAACCCAAGGACCATATCGAACTCGAGCTGGGAGCCAGAGGCTTCTTTATGGTAATCTTCTCAAACCTGCAAGATAAAGAAAGGGTATTTGAAAATGGCCCCTATTTCTATTATAATGTTGGTTTGTTCATGCGATATTGGGAAGAATGTTATGACCCCAACAAGGAAAAATTCCTAGCAAACCCAGTAAGGTAAGATTGTTTGGCCTCCCAATGGACTTCTGCAACCCAGAAATATTAGAGGGCATTTGGAATACGATAGGAAAATTTGTCAAAATAGCAGAAACGACAAAAAGAGATCGATATACATCCTATGCGAGAATCTGTGTATATATTAACATTGCAGAACCCATACCCGAATTTCTGGAGCTAGAATACCATGAGGATGTTTGGCAGCAGACCTTAGACTATGAGCATATTCTGTTCAGATGTCGAAGGTGCCATGAATATGTCCATTTATTACAGGAATGCCCACTAAACCAGGAAGAGAGGGAGAACAAGGACAAGCAATAAAAGACCCCACAGGATGGAAATGAAGGGTTCCAAGAAGTGAAAACCAAGAGGAGACAACCAAAGGGACCCCATAATCCATAAAAAGAAAACCAAGCCCAATCGTGTAGTAAAAACAAATTTGAAGTATTACAAGTGGAAGAAGAAGCGGAAAACAAAACCCAACCCATGGATTATTAGGAAATAGTAAAAGAGAGAAGCTTCAGTCAAGCAAACCCAACACCCAAGCGGAAATCTGAAAGAGAACTTGTAGACAAAGAAGAACAGGTGAGGATGGAAACCACTACAATGGAAATCGACCCAAGCAAGGGGGAGGACCTTAGTATGGAAGAAGAAGTCCTTAAAAAATTGTTGAATGAATGGAGACACGTAGATGAAAGATTCATCCTGGAAGACCAAAAGAGATTGTACAAAGGGACTTTTCAACAATATCAAGCCAAGAAAGGACATGGAGAGGTCGAGATCGCAGAACAGCTGGGGATGCGCTAGGAAAATATGCATGAGTATCAAAACAAATCAAAAGGGGGGAAGAAAAGAGGTCGAAGAAACCTATAGGAATCAATACAGATAATCAGAGAAATGTTGGTGAACACAGGCAGGGTGATACCGCTATCAGCGGTATACCAATAACTAACTAAAGTTTCCCAATGATAGTAATATCCTAGAACATAAGAGGCCTAAACAACCGAGGAAAATAGAGATACTTAGTAGAGAGACTGAGAAAAGAAAAACCACAATTCATGTTTCTCCAAGAAACTAAGATCACAGGAGGGATTCTAGAAGAGATCCTAAGCAAGAGGAAACCACAGTATGAGGGTATGGCAATAGATGCAAAAGGAAGTGCAGCAAGGATAGAAATTTTGTGGAATCTAGCAGAGGTAACTGTAGACTATTGGATAGGCATGCAACACATCCTCACAGGTCGGCTCCGCCTCATAGGAACTAAAGACTGGTTCTTTCTCTCAGCAGTTTATGGGCCGCACATCCCAATAGAAAAAGAAAACTTCCTCCAAAGGATAAAGACACTAAACCAAATGAATGAGGAAAAGATGTGGCTGATAGCAGGGGACTTCAACCTGATAACATCGTTAGAGGAGAAAAAGGAGGAGTTCGAAGGGAGGAGCTAGAAATGGAGAAATTCAGGGATATCCAAGAAGAGCTTCAACTGGTGGATATCCCAACAATTAAAGGAATATATACGTGGAACAATAGCCGAGGAGGAAATAAGCAAATAGCATCTCCCCTAGATAGATTTTTGGCAATAGAAAATCTCATAAACAAAGATGTCTACTAGGAGGCATCCATCCTACCTTGCTTGGGCTTAGATCACTGGCCGATTAGATTAGAAGTGGACATGAAACAAGGGCAAACAAAGAGACCCTTCAGGTTTGAAGCCTTTTGGTTAAGAGACCTGACCTTCACTGGAAAAATGAAGGAATGGTGGAAAGAGAGTGAGAAAGAAGGCAGAAACCTAATGCATACCTTCCAACTCTGTCTCAAAGACCTTAAAGGTAAAATAAAAAAATGGAATAGGGAAGAGTTTAGTAACATACAGTAGAAGTAGGAACTGATTCAGGGTAAGATGAGGAAAGTGCAACAACAGATAATAAATGAAGGTATATCTGAATCCCTGGTAGAGGCAGAAGGCCAGCTAATAAATAAACTAGAGGAGAGGAGACAACAAGAAGAGATCCAGTGGAAACAGAAATCAAGAATCCAGTGGTTAAAGGAAGGGGAAATGAACTCTAGATTTTTTCACAAAGCAATGATTCAATACAGGCAGCAAAACATGATCTTCTCCTTAGTAGATCAACAAGGAAATCACCTTACTCAAAAGGAAGATATGGAGAACTTACTAGTTCAACATTTTCAAAGCTTACTAACATAACCCAATATAGACAGGGCGGAGAACATAAACAGACTAACTTGGCATATCCCCCAATTAGTGAGCAGGGACCAGAACCTAGCCCTTGTAACGGAAATCTCCAAGTCTGAGGTAGAAGAAGTCATCAAAGGCCTTGCGAATAACAAAGCACCAGGCCCAAATGGGTTTATAGCTGAATTCTTTCAGGCTGTGTGGCCTTTCATGGGAGATGATATTGTGGAAATCGTGGAGGTGTATTGAAGCAATAAAATAATGCATCTAGCCTTGAATTCCACCTTTCTTTCCATTATTCCCAAAACCGACCACTCGGAAGAACAACAACGTTTCAAACCACAGAGCTCTGTAATGTAATTTACAAAATCATGGCCACAATCACGGTGAATTGCCTCAATCCTATCTACCTGGATTAATCTCCCCAGAACAGACATGCTTTGTCAAAGGGAGACAAATAGTAGATGGAATTGTGACTTCTTGGGAGGCAATACATTCCCTGAAGAGAAAAAACCCAAAGGGATGTTGGTAAAATTAGACTTATCGAAAGCCTATGACCGCCTAAGCTGGAAGTACCTACAAGGCATACTAAAGGAATTTGGCTTCGATTCAAGATGGATAAGCCAGATAACGTCGATGATATTAGCCCCAATATTTTCAATCCTACTCAATGGGTCACCCATAGAGGTGTTCAATGCAACCCGAGGGCTTAGGCAAGGCAACCTGATGTCCCTGTTTCTTTTCATATTGGTTGCGGAAGGACTAGGAAGGTATGTAAAAGAGAAAGTGCAAAGGGATCAATATACAGGTCTCAGATTGTGGGGTAATTATTTTCAACTAACTCATCAATGGTTCTTCAATGACATAATGATGTTCAGGCAAGCAATCCTCAAGGAAGCGAGAGGTCTGATGGAAATCCTAAATGACTTCACGAGCGCCTCTGGGATAGAGATAAATAAGGATAAGTTGGATATCTTTTTCTTTAATACTACAACCCCATCACAAGCCTTCCTATCAAGAATAATATGATTCCACATTGGAAATATCCCTTCAATATATTTAGGAATACCTTTAAGTGACGAACAAACTAGGGCAGTGAACTGGAAGACCTTGCTGGAAAAAAATCTAAGGGAGAATGCAAATTAGACCTTTAGATCATTGAATATGCCAAGTCATGTTATATTGTTGAAAGCAGTGCTTCAATCGATCCCGGTCTACCAATTATCAAGTCAAACGATGCCAAAAACAATGTGCCAAGGGATGATTGACATTTAAAAAAAAATTGTGGCAAGGGCCCAAAAAAAATAAAATGGGCCCTACTATCATGGAATTGGCTTAGCAAGCCATTAAAAGAAGGCAAGTTAAGTCTCATAGACCCATACATTCTCAATCAGGTCATGGGGGCAAAGCTCTGGTGGAGATGGATTCAAGGAGGAACAAATCTATGGAAGGAAATATGGGGGAGTAAATATGGAATACTAATTTCGATTGAAGGAAGGCTAAGAGTCTAGGAAAACATCAAGGGATCATCCATATGGAACTTAGAATCAAAGAATAGAGAACTGATAAGAACTCATAGCTTCTGGGAAATAAGGGAAGGAAACAAAGAAAAATTCGGGAATGAGGCATGGAAGCCGAGAGAAAAACTATACTACATACCTGATCTAGGGGTAGTATCTCAATTCACCAATAACCCTGCAAATTAGATAGTGAAAAAATTTTGGAGCCCAGACATAGCAAAACAATGGATAAAATGGAAATAGAAACAATATTGGCTAGATGCCCTAGAATCCACCCAATGGGAAGTATATGAGAAAGATATGGAAACCTAGAAAATTACAATATCGGAAGGGTCGGATATAATAAGGTGGGGTATAAAATCAAAAAGATGTTCACTATTAAAGAGGGCTACTATCTATAAGCAGTGTGCCATCTGCAACAGGGGCCACTGATATGGGACAGAATATGGCAAGATAAATCATGGCCAAAATTTGCTTCCTTTATGTGGCTAATCCGGCATGGGAGAGCACTCACTTGGGATCAACATTAGATAAAAGGTTTGCAGGGACCATCGATCTGTAGTACCTATGCAAAGCACTCAAAAACAATGGAACATATGACCAACACCACAGGTACAAGGATACCATTTGGAAAAACCATCTACAACTCTTTGGAGTTAGTGAAAGGAATCAAATAAGCATGAAAGCAACAATGGACAATTGGAGAAGAAAGTCTTACCAGAACCTGATCTTGAATCGTGCTTGGAGGATATCATTAGGATTATTACTATGGGCAGTCTGAAAGGAAAGAAACAAAAGAATCTTCAAAGGGGCAAAGAGAACAACAATAGAACTCTAGAGAATGATAGTCCAGAACATAAGAGAAACGATCTTAGCCAAGAACTGGTATACAAAGGACTGGAAAACAAACCCCCAGGAAGGACGAATACTATCAAGACTATGCTTAAAACCAAGCATGTTGAGCCCTAGTTCATGGAAACAGAATCCCCCTCATGGTGAGTCTGCAATCATTTTCATGTGGCCTCAGAAAGACTTCATCAAACTCAACTTTGACGGAGCTGTGAAAGGGAATTCGAGGGCGGCGGGATTTGGAGGAGTGTTCAGAGATGAAAAAGGAAATATTGTTTGTTTGTTTTCCATGGATTGCGGCACTGTGAGCAACAATGAAGTGGAGCTCCATGCATTGAAGTGGGGGTTGGAAATCGCGGCGAGGGAAAGTTACCAAAGACTTGAGGTGGAGGGAGACTTGAAGCTAGTGATAGAAATGGTGAAAAAACTTCAGCAAGGAACCTCATGGGAGAATATTAACCAAAGTTGGAGGATGACACGGCTAGTCTAAGAAGTTGGAAATCTAATTTGAAGAATAAACTACATTGTCCTAACGCATGTCTGCGGATCAGGTAACGTGGCAACATATAACCTTTCTAACCGGGGGTGTGGGAAGGCAGAAATAAATCTTGATATAAGGGGAGAGGAGTTAAGCCAAATGGAAGGGATTAGAAGTCTATAGGAGATCCTAGAAAATGACAAGGAGAAGGGAGAAAACCCTCAAATGGGGTGTGGTAGGCACGAATCGATGATGGAAGCCGAGGTGGGCCAGAGGGTATGTGTTGGGTCCCTATAATACTAGTGATTACCCCATTACTATTGTATTGTACCCCTTATTAATATTGTTGTGCCCCTATTGCCCCCATATTGTTATTACTGTGCCCCATAGAATCCCTCTATTGTTATTTTTGTGGCTTTATATTATTATGTTAGGTCAGCTGGGTTATATTGTGACTCCTTAGACTCCTATATATAGAAAGGAGGTTATGTCATTTGTATCATCCAAGAATTGTTCATTTATGTAATGTAAAGGAGGTTGCCCCCTCAAAGAGGCTGAATTCTAAGGCGTTGATCTATCTTTTCTATCTTTTCTTTAGCTGGTTCATGACATAAATCCTCTCTAAGTGTTCGTAGGAGTGATATATAGCACATATATATGTAATTCCATCATAGTCTAAAGTGTACTTATGGGTCTTGGTCCCAACATCTATGGTGATGGAATCTGGAAGGCTTGAGGCTAGGTTTAAAACCACAAGAATTCTGGCCATCATCATGTGTTCAAAGTTTTGTAAGAGGAATCAACTTCATAAAGTAAACCAAATATGCTACCTATTTCCATAAATACCTCAACCGCCCATAATTGCAGAGGAAGGGCCAAAATTTTGACCGAAACAAGAACTACCAAGGGTCTTTCTATTTTGGTGTCAAAATATACATTCTAAATATTGAGGTATAAATCCTATAAACCACATTGCCATCGAGATTGTCATAGCTTGTCTACATCCTCCCTTGAAGACATAATCCAACCCATCCAACCTTTGTCTAGAATAAGGCAACGAGGTGAGTATCCCAACATAGGAGCAAAGTGATTTTCCTTCTAGCACCGCATAATTGCCATGTCCTTCCTTTTGTTGGAAAATTGACTAACAACTGTGGTTTCTCCATTTTTTAGATCTCATTTAGCTTGATGTTGGTAACCATGACCATATTTGGTTGCTCAAATTTCCTTTTCATACATTATTTTCTTGGTTTCGAGGCATATTTCCTCACCTGTTGGAGGGAAGTCGACTGACTATTTGTGGAGATACCCCCATGTTGTCGTTGTTACAACACCCTCAAAATTTTGGCTTATATTCAAACTTTGGAGCCTACCTTTAGCCATGTGAACTATCATTTCTTGTTATTAAATTCATTCCATACTTGTTCTCTAACTTTCCAAGTCCCTCTATGAAGAAGTTCCAAGTGTTTTCTTTTGTTAAGAGAAGTGTCACTCTTTATGAAAGGGAGTTATAATGCATCCTTAAGAGACAACTCCGGTGCTTTTTCCTGTACTGATGGATTCTATCTAGAAAAGGCTACATATCTCCATAAGAAAATCCAAAGTTTAATGTAAATATAATTTCCTATGGAATTTATACATTGAGTTCACTCTTCATTGTTGATACCAATTTATAAAAAAACATGAAAATTCCTACAAAACATCCACAACCATGACATAATTATGATATGGAGAGAAGATATGAATCAAATCGCCACTCTTCATTAATGACACTAATTTCAGAATATTTTACATATAAAACATGCCTTCAAATATTTATGACATGTAGAAAAAATATGAGGATACAAACATAACTAGAAAGACACAATTAATACAAACATCGAGCTCAAAATCATCAAAGATTTCAATGCCCGAGATTCAATCAAATAAATTCATATATAGCCCTAAAATTCATATGACTATGCAAATTGCCTTCACATTTCTACAACTATGGAATTTCTATTGATCATCTCACTCTAATTCTAACTAACTAGATAATATTAATTTTGAATTCCTAATGATGTGCTAAACCATTATCTATGCTAAGGAACTCAAAACTTGTTGAGACTTGAATGAGGTGATTCTAAGCATATTTATTATATAATAAAAATTTTCTTTTGCTAATTCTTTGGCGAATATATCAACAAGTTGATCATTTTTTTTACAAACAATTATTTCAATTTCTCCTTTTTCCACATGATCCCTTATGAAATGATATTTGATATCAATATGTTTTGTGTGATTATGAAACAATGGATTTTTACTTATGGAAATTGTAGATATATGATCACAATAAATAATTGTGGAATCTTGTTCTTCTTGCTTCAAATATATTAATATTATCTTTAATATTAATATTAATAGTATAATAAAATTGAAATACTTTTTCTGTCATCAAGGATTTCAACCCAATCATTATACATATAACCAACAAACCCAAAATACCAAATACCAAAATTTCTTGTTCCATGGAGGTACCTCAATTCTTTTTACCACTCCAAAATGAACCTTACTAGGGCTTTGCATTTATATAGAAATCAAGCTTATTACTTTTATAATATTGGGTCTAGTGGCAGTGAGTTATATAAAACTTCCTACCAAAATCCTATATGACTTAGCATCTACCTTTTTAACTTCATCTTCTATAGAAAAATTTTCATTTGTATTTATGGGAGTGCTCATAGGTGTACTATCTTCCATTTTCTATTTGTGAAGAAGACCTATACCATATTTTTCTTTTGAAATAAATATGCCATCATCCATTTTTCTCACTTCTTTGCTAATGAAATAATACATCAATCCCAAATCAATCATTTCAAATAAGTCATCATAGCATATCTAAACTCTTCCACAAACTGATTAATTGGAGATGTATATATCTATTCATTTAAATTTAAGAAAAAATCAGTATATCATTACCATTTGAATTGATATATAATTTGGATTTATTCACTTTTTTCTTCTTCTTCTTCTTCTTCTTCTTCTTCTTCTTCTTCTTCTTCTTCTTCTTCTTCTTCTTCTTCTTCTTCTTTTTGTTGAGAAAATAATTATCAATTCTGCTATACTATGCTCTTGAATATTTTTTAAGCCCATAAAGACCTTTTTTAACCTATAGAATTTGTGTTAATTTCTTGCAACTTCATGTCCTTGGGTCTATTGAGCATAAAAATATTTCAATACACCATTCAAAGAGGCTAATTTTACATCAAATTGTTAAACCAACCAACTATATTGCTATGCTATTGCAAAAATAGTTCTTATTGCATCCAAGATTGCAACAACAACATATGTTCCTAAGCATACCCATTTACCACTAATCTTTCTTTACGTTTTTGTATGAATCCATTAACTGCATATTTTTTTGTACACCCATTTAACCCCAATTACTTATTTTTTGGTAGGAGGATCAACAAGCTTCCATGTTTCATTCCTCTCAGTTGTTCCAATCCCTTAATCCATTGCTTTGCACCATATCTCATCTTTTGCCACATCTTCAAAATATCTTGGTTATGCTTCAATCTATGACAATGAAGAAAAATTAGTATAACCATAAATTTCATTTAGGGATTTTACCACTCTTGGAGGAGGAATTGACTTGAAACATGACTTGAAGTTGAAGTAGTGGATGTAGTGTAAGTATTTGGGCTAGTGGTTCAATTTATAGAAACAAAAGACTCATCTTCTTATACCATAACTTTAGGATTTTCTTGTTGAACCATTCCTCTTTTTCATGAAATAACACACAAGGACTAACCAATACCTTTTCAGTTTTTGAATTATATAATCTATAAACTATTGTCCCTCACAATAGACAATAAAAATGCATTTCACACTTTTATCATCTATTTTTCTCCTCTTTTTAAGAGGAACATGAGCATAACAATAGAACCAAAGATTTTCAAATGAGCAACACCAAGTTTTCACCCACTCCATGCGTAATATGGACGAATATTTTACATGCCTCTTGTTGGACACATATTAAGAAAATAGCTACAAATTCAATCCAAAAGGTCTTTTTCAACTTGCTCCTATCCATCTCAACAATTGTCTTATTCTTTTGCTGAACAACACCATTCTATTGAGGAGTATAGCTTGCTTTCAATTGGACTTGAATACCATTCATTAGAAGTGAATTTTCCTTCTCTATCTATGCTTAATGTCTTCAATACATAATCAATTTTATTCTCAACAAGAGCTTTAAATTCTCAAAAGATAACAAATGCATCTGATTTTTTCTTTAATAAAATATATCCATGTTCTTTAGTACTAAAATCATAAAAAAATAAACAATAAAATAATTTGTTTTATTGAGAGACAAATTTTGCATAGGACCACATCTATTTGCAAGCACTAGCTCTAATTATTTTGTTGCTCTCTAAGACTTTCCTATGGATAATGAGTCTCTATGGTGCTTACGGAACACATCATTCGCATAATTGATCAACAAAATAAATAAGAGGAAAATCTTTGACCATTTTCTTTTTATGTAACAATTATGTGATAAGGCATCACCCTTTGAGAAGATATCCCATAGCTACCACTTTATATTGGTCTGCAACATTGGATTGAGAATTAGACAATTGAAGAAGGGTGTGTCATTGGATGAATAGTTAGCAAACAAAACTAAAAAATAATAACAATGGAAAAAAAAATAGTTAGTTAAAAGACAATTGTCGACCACATTCCAACTATTTGAGAGGAAGCTCAAGTGGATTTTGTAAAATAATATGAGGAGGGTAGCATAAGAGGCTTAGGCATATGAGGGAGGTCAAAACCTATTTGTTAAAGTCCATGACTAAGCTGACTATGCAGGTGATGAAACCCACATCCATCATCATGAAATTATTTATTACTGGTGAGTGTACGAAGGACTACTAGGGTTGGAATTAACTCTAACTAATTGGAAATAGTTGGAAAATTATTTATACTAAGAATGGGGTAAAGAAAAAAGAGTGGCCAGAGAAAGAGGCCACAAAGAGAGTGGAAAACAAAGTGGTGGGCGAGAAAGACCATGACCTACAACTAGATTCTTGTGGAGCAGAAAAGTAGAGACTCTTAGCCAAGATCCAGTTGCTAGAATGTGTAGCAAGAAAGGTTCAATTTGATTTTAGCCCTAGTTAAATTGAGTAAATCGAATTTCCACATCAGTGGGACAACTTAGAGGTATTTAACTAGTTTGACATGGCTCTCATCACTCAGTTAGATCAATAATTTGAGTTAGTGGGATTGGTGTTCAATCATGCATGTGTTGATTGCTAAATTTTAGCAATCTAGTTTAGTTATTTTCAGTTGTACTGAGTTACTTGACCTCTAACAATTAATAGAGTCATTTGAAGGTTAATTGTACAGTGAGACAACAATATAACTTAGATATCTATTAGTTAACTAATCAATCAACCCAAAATAGCTCATGCATGCATGGAATTCAAATTCCTCAGTTGAAGTGGAGGAATTAACACTAATGTAAAATTATTTGTATACTAGTGGAGTGTACAAAATTTTTCATGCAAGAAGTTGATCAACACTAGGGAATTGTGCAAGGAAATAGGGATCTCCCTATTTTTTAGGAGCTCGAATTAGCTCAGATTTGCATAAGGTAATAGGAGGCTGGAGGAGGCATAAAGTGGCTAGGTGTTGGCCAGAAGTTCTCGTTCAATAGATAAAACATTTTTTCCTTTGTAGGTTGTGCTCTGAGTTGGAGCAAGAAATTGTAATAATTTATTTATTCAATTGACTAATGCAAAGAGGCTTGAGGAGTTTTTTCCTAGTTTGGTTCCCCTAGAAATCACTATTTACTTTTCAGTTTACTTGTTGCATATCTATGCATCTTGTTCTAAATTGTGATTTCTATTCTGCAGATTAGTAGAGTAGAATTGTGTCTCTTGTTTTCAGTTTGAAATCTTGAGCAGTTACAATTTCTATCAAATATATACATGATATCAGAGCCCTCAAATTATATTAGAACTAGTATTTCAAATTTCCCCTTAGGAATTTCAAATTTGCAGCTTCAATGTCACAATTTTTCTTCAAATCTGGGAGAATGGCTTTCAACATAATGAGATTAGAGTATTCCCTAGAGGGTAGCTCGATTTTCATATCTTGGAAGGACTGAATAGAGGCAGTGCTTGATGAAAATGGTGTGTTAGAATATGTTAAAACTAACATTGTGAAACCCTAAAAGTCTAATGCACAACAATCAACTTAATGGAAGAAGGATGTTGCAAGAGCCAGGAGGATCATCCCGAAAGGTGTGAGAGACCATGTGGTCTCGAATATCCATGGAAAAAAATCCCTTTTCTATGTGGAAGACCCTTACTAAGCTATAAGAAATTAAAAAAGATGCCAGAAAACTTGGTTTGATGAAGAAATTGAGGATTGAAGACAAAGGGTATGAGGTAGTCTTCAGTAATTGGAAGGCCTACCTCAAGCATTTTGTTTCAAGTCGAATCAAGAAGATTGCTGTCAGGATCAAGAGCCTCTACACATTAGAGGAATATTCATGTCCAACCTTGAGGAGGAAGGCATAAATTAGAGATGTGGTGGTTGAGAGGGAGTAGGATTAACCTCTCAAGATGGAGTCTGAACCAGTTAGCAGTTGGGATGACCAAAAAGATGATAATGATGAGGACTAGTTAGAGGCATATAGTAGAAGGAGAGTTTGAAGCAAGTGGAAAGAGGGAGCTATTGCAACTATACCTCTTGGAGTGAGGTGGGGTGATGTAAAACCTCAGTCCCAGAGTTGCATAGAATTGGGCATGGTCCTTTGAGTTATCCTCCTCATGGATCATTATCTTGCTACATGGGCCCACAACATTCAGTATTAGAAGGATCAGTGTCAGTTGATGCAGTCAGATGCTGAGGAGCACAAAGAAATGATGATATTACTATAGGAGGCACAATGTAGAATCAAAATCAATGTAGTTTTCCCCAATAGACACTTGCAAAGTAGAAATTGATTCAACACTTATTTTGGATGATTCTTAGTTGCAACTATTGTAGTAGAAAGAACAATAATGAGAGGTATTTCTATAGTAAATTCCATAGGTGCTGGATAAGGGTGGTGAAAAATACCTTTCTTACTAAGAGGGAGTGTTAGAAAGTGTAGCAACAAAGGCTCAATTTGAATTTAGGCTTAGTCAAATTGAGTAAATCAAATTTCCATATCTACAAGACAAGTTGGAGGTAGTTAACTAGTGTGACATGGCTCTTGTCACTCAATTAGATTAGAAAATTTTAGTTAGTGGGCTTGGAGTTCAGTCATCCCTTTATTAATTGCTAAATTTTAGCAATCCAGTTTAGTTATTTTCAGTTGTATAATTAACAGAGTCAGTTGAAGTTTAGTTGTGCATTGAGACAACATTCTAACTTAGAGATCTATCAGTTAACTAATCAATCAACACAAAATTTCTCATGCGTACATGGAATTCAAATTCCTCAATTGGAGTAGAGGAATTAAGGCTAATGTAAAATTATTTGTATACAAGTGGAGTGTACAAAATTTTTCATGCAGGCAGTCGAACAATCCTTGGGAATTGTGCAAGGAAATAGGGACCTCCCTATTGTTTATGAGCTTGAATTAGTGTTATAGACATATTTGGGCACTCCAACCCCAATCTTATATGTCCATATACCAAGGGCTTCTAAGTCCCTAAAAGTGTTGTTTCATACCCTAAAGGAACAAGGTCAGCTGATTACATCATCTCCTAGAGGTTCTCCATGAAAAATTGCTCAGAACTGGTCAAAACTGGACCATCTCACCTGCTCCATGGTCAAAGTGCGATGCATCCCACCTAATGCACATGGGGGGTGTGATGCATACTGAAAAGCCCTTCTATGGGGTGCAATGGGCGAGAGTAGACAAATGGCAGAGACAGTTGGCAAGGTGGATGATCATGGAATCTTCCGGAAACTTCTCCTGTGACACTTGCCTCTCTGAGTTCGCCCAGGGATGAGTAAGAGATCATGAAATCTCCAAGTGGAATTGATAACTATCAGAGAAATGACACTAATCAAAATCCCAGAAGCTGACTCACCCACTTGCAAACATCTATATATGGATCCCTCATCTTAGAGATCCAGGAGGCTGGAATTTCGCATCTTGTAAGGAAGTGCTGTTGGTTTCTTTGTGGAACATCATAGTGTTGGGTGATCTAGCTTTTCATGAGTTGAAGAAGGGATTTCATGCTGGGAGGATGGCACTGGGTCAGATCAATGGGTTGTAATCCTCTCTTCTACTACTTCTATCAATAAAGCTATTTGAGTTTTCCTCCATATTCTTGTATGTCTTTGAATATTGAATTGATATATGCATTTCTATGGTCAATATATATCTGATCCTATATTGTTTATGATTATAGATCTCTATACTTTGATTGTATTATGTTGCTTTGACTCTACAAGTGTTCTTTGAAGTGGGACAAGTGAGGAAGGTGTGGCAAAGATATGTCAAAGGGGAGAGGAAACAAGCAAGGAGCCAAGCAGAAGACTAAGGTTGGTACTCTCTGATTCTCTCTCATCTATTTCTCATAAATGAAAACGCAAGTAACTTTAGTTTGTTTGTTTCTAAGATAGCTACCTGTCTTAGGGGGACTAGCAGCTCTGAATGGACACTAGCTTTCTTGATAACAAAATGGTGACTCCACTGGGGAGCAAATAGCTTGTTTGCTTGTTTCTAGTTTGTTTACTTTTTAAGCTACAGAGGGAGCCTGAAGTTAAGCGAGCTAGCCTTTGAACTGCTTTTGCTATGCAACTGCAAAGTAGATAAACATTGCTTTAGTCAATCTCTGGGTTAGTTTATGAATTAAACATCTGACTTGCAAACATCCTAAGTGCCCTAGTGGTGGCTCAAGTAACCTCATTAGATCAGCCCATATGCTTTTTATTTACTGACTATCATTAGCTCAACCTAAATCCTTGAACTAAGCTGCAAAATGTGACCAAAAGCCAAGCTAAAGTCTCATCCCTGGACCATCGCATTGTCTCCTTTTGACAGTTTGAATGCATCGCAACTCCTGTGTGCTGTAGGTGAGATGCATCCCCGTTTCCCTGTGTTACAGGTGCAATGATCAGATAAGACTGTTTTTGCCTCCAAATTTTGGTTTTTCTTCATTCTCTTCAGCTTTATTCAGGATTTTTACTGTCTGTGATCAATATACCACTGTTGAAACTCCCTTCCTTTGCATTAGTCAGCCTCCATTGTACAAAGAATTGTGAATGTTTTTATGTATTTTTCGCCATTTACAGTTCTCCTTTACAAACAATAGCTTAATCGAACTATCGTCTTTTGATTTGAAAGTGTCTCAAGTGTCGTTTTTAGTCAAAGAAAAGAATCCTCCTCTTTTTGATAGTCGATTACACTATTACTCTTGTATTTGATTTGAATTAATAGTATTTTAAGTGTCGAAAGGAGTTTTCAATTCAAAATCACAAAGTGGCATCCTTGTCTTCCTTTCGTCTTTTGGAAAGAAAATTGTTAATACTGTCGCTTGGAAAGAAAATATAGTTCATATTTGTACTTAGCATTCCTTTTGTCATTCACACATTAAGAAAGTGAAAAAAAAATACATGCATGTGCATTTGCATTTAGACTGCTTGTGGAGATTTATTTTGTAGAAATTTTGAATAATAAGACACTTATTCACAGAGATTATCCTAATTATACACTATTTGCAGAATGCATGCATAATACATAACCTCCTCTACGTTGATCATCAATTTTGTGGAATTAAGAAACAATCGCATGCACACATTGAAACATCAATCACACATATCAACA